>JAODAL010051796.1:0-26447 GCA_025379985.1 Phyllomedusa bahiana | reverse complement strand
GGATGAACAATTGGAGGAGGGCAGTCACAGCACTTGGCAGCGAAGAAATGGGGCCATATATCCCCTGCTTCTTGCAGTAGGCCGGCAACGTATAGATGTTGAGAGTGGCATGGGGAGGTCATGATGTGAGGGGTCAGCCTCTGCATACAAGGACCGGTGATGAGGACAGCAGTGACGATGAAACACAAATAGATGATGATGTAGCCGACCGCACTTGGGAGCCGGGTGAGGCAAGGGCTTCATCATCGTCAGGAGAAGAGGGCGTCAGCTTGTGCGTCAGGCAGCGGCGCAGCCAGCAAGTGGGTTATGTGGCCGTGAGTCAGCAGGATAGCAGCAGTGTGAGGTCGGGAGCCAAGCGGCCACGGGGTAAAAAACCCGCTTCGCAGGTCCAAGAAAGTAGCGGCACAGGGGCTCATCGAGGCAGCGGCAGCAGTAGTCATCATTGCGGGCGTTGGCGGTAAAATCCGATACTCAGCGGGTAGTGCAGTTCTTTGCTAAGACACCGGAGGAGCCGAATATGGGTATATGTAGAATCTGTAGGCAGAAAGTGAAGCGTGGCCAGGGAGCTAACGTTGGCACAACGGCCCTGCGTCAAACACATGCAGCGTCACCTTCTGGTGGCCTGGGAGAAACGTGGCTCAGATGTGGTGGTCCATCCTGCCGCCACAGCAACAGCAGCGCCCAGTGGCACGCATGCCATTTCAGCCAGTCAAGGCTCCACCAAGTCTGCAGAAGGGAGCTGTTTCTCTTTGCCATCATCTCCGGTCCAGATGCTCCTGCTCTCGCTACTCATGAGTGCCGAGCAGTCGTTCAGCGAGGCGATTACAAAGAGTCAAACAGTATGCGTCCAACCATCCTAAGGTGCAGAAGCTGATCGTGCACCTGTCCAAGTTGTTGGTGCTGCAGTCCCTCCCTTTCCAAATGGTGGACTCTGCACCGTTCAGAGAACTAATGGCTTGTGCCGAGCCGAGATGGAGAGTTCCAAGCCGTAATTTCTTTTCCAAAAAGGCAGTACCAGCACTTCATAAATATGTAAAACAAAAGGTGGGCCAGTCCTTGAGCTTATTGGTTTGTTCCAAGGTGCACGGCAGCGCGGAAATCTGGAGCTGTAACTACGGTCAGGGCTAGTACATGTCCTTTATGGCCCACTGGGTGAATGTGCTTCCGGCCCAGGCACACCAACAACTTGGACAGGAGACGGCGCTTTCTCCTCCACGTTGTCAAACTGCGGCTCCTGCGCCAATGTCCGCCTCCTCCTCCTCCACCACCACCACCACCACCATCTCAGCCTCCACAAGTACTGCTCCATTATACCACATGTGTAGGGCACAGCGGTGTCACGCAGTTCTACACCTGGCTTGCCTCGGCGAACGAAGTCACACAGGGGAGGAACTGCTCCGCGTCATGCAGCAAGTAAATCGATGTGTGGCTTTCTCCGCGCCAACTGCAAATCGGAACCATGGTGACGGACAATGGGAGGAACATGGTGTCCGCGCTGCACCGAGGAGGGATGGTCCATGTGCCCTGCATGGTGCACCTTTTCAATCTGGTTGTGAAAAGGTTCCTGAAGTCCTCCAACGATCTTCAGAAGATTCTGAAAATTGCCAGAAAATTGTGCATGCACTTCATCCATTCCTACAAAGCCAGGAACACCCTCCTCGAGTTGCAGCGGCAGAACGGCCTCCCCCAACACACTCTATTATGCGATGTTTCCACCCATTGGAATTCCAGCCTGCACATTTTGGGAAAGATTTGTATGAACAGAGAAAGGCCATTAACGATTTTTGATGAACCAGGCGGACATGAGTACTCCCCTGTGTAACTTTGATGGCAGCCAGTGGCAGCTCATGCGTGACACCTGCCGTTTGTTGAGGCCATTCGAGGAGGCCACGTTATTTGTCAGTCGCCAGGACTACGGGATGAATAACGTCATTCCACTGCTTCATGTCCTGGGACAGATGCTGAAAAATCTGTCTGGGCAGGGGACTGGAGACGTGGCGACTACATCTCGTGGCCACATCGGTCCGGTGGGGACTGAAATGGAGGAGGAGGAGGACATTGGAGTAGAAGGATTGTCTGGTGAAATAAGTGGATTTTCTACCCAGGTGACAAGAGAGGAGGAGCAGGAGCAGCTGGATGAGGTAGTGGAGATGAGGAAGGGCGAGGCAGATGACCCCCAAGCACCGTGGCGTATACAGTGGAGATGGAGGCAGGGAGCCCCTCGGAGTCACTTGTGCAGATGGCCGCAGCATGCTGATTTGCCTGGCTAGTGACAGCCCGATAGTCAGCATCCGGCAGAGGGATGATTCTGGCTCTCCCCCTATTGGACCCTCGCTTCCGGTCCAAAAAGGGAGCTTTTTCCCAGCTATTGAGAGGGAGGACAAACTCAAATTATATAGGGAAAAACCTCCGTAGTCAGTTGGCCGCTGCCTTGCGCCGGGCATCATCCCTCCTCTGAAGGTCTGACCGGGGGGTTCTTAAGCGTCACGTACTACTGCCGCGGTGCTGGGGGAAGGTGGGGTGGTAGGAGCAGTACCAGCTCCATCAGCAGCAACCTAAGTCTGGAGTCACTGGTGAGCAGCTTCCTTCACCTGCCTAGTGAGGAGGGCAGTTGCCAGCAGCAGCAGCAGCAGGACCTGGAGCAGAACACTGAACCACAGGTTGGTGGCTACTTGGACAGCACTCTGCACCCCAGTTAGAAATCCGCTGGACTATGGGCAGCCAAATGAATGTGTGGCCGCAAAATTGCCGAGTTTGCAGAGGAAGAAGCTGTTTCCTGCCGGCCAGTTAGTGTGGCATCAGCGGGTGTTCAGTGCGGCGGGGGCCATCGTTACCAAAGGAGAACCCACTTGTCCACGGGAAATGTGGAACGACGACCTTTGCAAGTGAATCAAGCTGGAGGGCCCGGATTTCCACCACAATGCCTTCGGCGTCGTACATGAGCCGGGGTATGTTGAGTGATTCGAGGGCCACCCAAAAATCGGTCGATGGTCGTTTGTCGACCATCATCGAAAAGTTGTCGATGGTCGTGATAGTTATGATGATGCATTAAGTCTATGGGGAGCAACAACACCTTCATTTTTTAAACCCAAACAGGGCTGGAGAGCGGGAAATTAAAAAACCCAAAAACAGTCAAAGGATACGGGGACATTTAGGCAAAAATTTTGGGTTTTAAAAAGCCACAAAAAAAAAATCACGACCATTACTTTCCCCTGTCTTGTCCCACAGCATGCCCCTTAAAAAATTGCATCACCCAAATTAAAAAGTGCAGAAGGCAGTATGATTTGAAACATCTTTTTCTTAAAATGGACATTGATACCCCTGTCCTGGAACGCAGCAGACCCCCCAAAAACCTGCATGACCGAGTTTTAAAAAAGTGCGGAAAAAAAGGAGTCTTTAACCACCTTTTGTTTCACGGACATTAACTATCCTGTCCGGGGGCAAGCATGGCCCCCAAAACCCTGCTGCCCCCAGTTTAAAAAAAGTGTGGGAAAAATTTTCTTTAAAACCACCTTTTTAGTTTCACTGGACATTGACTTCCCTGCCGGGCCCAAGAAAGACCCCCAACCTGCATGCCCCAGTTTAAAAAAGTGCAGAAAAGGAGTTTTAACCCACCATTTTGTTTCATGGCATTGTTTTTCCTGTCGGGCCACAGCGGCCCAAACCTGCATGCCCCCAGATTAAAAAGTCCCGGAAAAAGCGTCTTTCAACCACCTTTTTTGTTTACTGGAAAAATTTATGTCCGCCCTGGCTAGCGCTTGCCCCCCCGTTGAGTGCGGCCAAATTGAGCTTCATTTGGGAAATACTGGGGGTTAACGTTGTTCCCCCAGGTCCCCTTTTTTTGGGCTTTTTTCTATTTTATCAATGTGCGGGAGGAAATTGTCCCCTTATTTTTCTCTGTCCGTTTCCATACTCCATGCCCTCTGAAAAACCCTCACTGGTCAAGTTTTCCTTTTTCCCCCCTTGTCTTTCAGGGAATTTTTTTAAAAGCTTTTTTTGTACTTGCAAGTTTTTTAGTAGTTTAATTCTAGAAAACCTTTTTTAAAAAATAGGTGGAATTCCCCATTCTTTGATTCTCTTTTTTTTTTGGGTTTTAAAATGGGTTGTCTCAAAAGGGATTGATGCTTTTAAAGTTTGCAAAAACAAGTATTTTGCAATATGTGTCTTTAACAGGTCCTCCCCTTTTCCTGTTTCTGCGCACCATCCCCCTTTGAGCCATTTTGACAATTGTGAAGAAAAAATGTCTGTTAGTAAAAATTTTTTTTTAAATAGGCCATTTTATTAGCGCATGTCCAGCAAAATCCCCCCAAAAATTCAAAGCATGACCCTTGAGCCCTTTGGACAATGTGAAAAACAAATGTCTGTTAAAAAACAACATTTTTTTAAAATAGCCTGTAGTTTTGCTGCTGTCACGAAAAATCCCCCCAAAAATTCAAAAGACCCTGAGCCACTTTGGAAATTGTGAGAACAAATGTTGTTAGAAACAAAATTTTTTTTTAAAATAGGCCTGAGTATTGCTGCATTTAAAAGCAGCATGACCCAAAAAATTATAAAATGACTTCTCAGCCCTGTAAAAAATTTGTGAGGGAGAAAGCACTTAAAAGCCACTTTTCTGTTCCAAAGGACCATGATTTTTGCTGTTCTCACAGAACATGCCCCCAAATAATTTAAATATGTTTCTCAGCCACTTTTAAAAAATTGTGAGGGGAAATGCCACTTAAAACCCCACATTTTGTTCCAAAAGGCCATGATTATTGCTGTTCTCAAGCTTTGCCCCCAAAAAAATTTTTAAAATATGATTCTCAGCCACTATTAAAAAATTGTGAGGGAGAAAGGGCCATTTTAAAACCCACATTTTGTCCAAAGGACCATAATTATAGCTGTATCTCACAGCACATGCCTCAAAACCGCAAAATAAATGTTGGGAAAAAGAATAAAAAATTGGTAGAAATGTCTTTTAAAAAACATTTTTCAGAGGCCCATTTCTGTTTGAAGGGGAAATGTGAATGCCCGGAAAAACAAATGGGGTTACCTCTGCAATTGGGGCAAAAACATCTCAGAGATCCTGCCGATTCATCTTGATGAAGTAAACGATCCCATTATTGTGGAAACCCGGGATGCGTTTGTCTGTAATGATCCCCCGCTGTTGAAGGCCCGCTCAGTTATGGCTGGCTGCTGGGAGGAAAAAACCTCTATGGGTGGCGAGCGAGCCGGGCCATTCGCCCTTTTGGATCCCCAAAAGTTTTGGGTCCGGAACACATAAAAAAAACATCGGTGTTGAGACGCAGATAGTCGGACCATGATCTTAAGTGGTCTTGTGGTTGGAGTGTGCCCTGTTGCGCGTTGGTGAGGGGTAAATAAAGATTGCAGAGGTCCCCTTAGCTTCTCCTCTTTCCCGTGCTGTGCTGCCCGCTACGGCTACTTGGCCCCTCTATGCTGTCACATCGTGATGTTTTCCACGGACTTTGGAACGTGAAGCGACGCAACAGATGTCTATTTTATCAAACAGCAAGGTTCCATTTCCTGCATTTTACTCTTTTTGGGGGGGTGGAAGGAAAGTGCTGAGTTTTGTTTTGTACCGGGGACCAGGAGGGTGGCCACCCCGTAATGTTGTTCTTTTTGATGGGTTATGTGAGGTCATGTAGGGGAAAGGAGCTCCCAAACATTGTGAGAGATGGGGCCTTATTTTCCCATGCCTCTGGGTCGGGGGGGCATAGCAAATTTAAACTTCCTCATCTTTTCCCCCTCCGCCCCTTTTCACCACCTCTTTCCAGGGAGGGACGTCGGGAAAAATCAGTGTTAGAATACCTCCTCTTTCCTCCCTCCTCCTCCCCTGCCTTGGCCGGGTTCAACAAGCCCTGACTTGCCCCAGTATGCACCTGAGAGTGTTTCGCCCCCTTGCCTAGCCCCGGACCCCCAACCATGCCCGTAAAAACCCATGAAAATGTGAAAAATGTGGGCCTTGTGGTTTGCGGGAGAAAGGCTCCGTGTCCGCTCTGTGTCCGTTTTCCCCCGTCGCTGGGGGCCTGTTGTTTCAGAGTGTCAACGATCGTTCCAGAACTAAGATCACCACAATGTCTGTGAAAGGGCATTGTGCACTGACCATTTTGGTGGTTTCAAAACTGGCAAGGGATGGTGCAGAATCTTTACCTGCCTCCACTCTCGGTGGCTCAACACCGAGGTCCGAACGCTGCTTGTCAGGCCAGTGTCACTTCGTACTGCGTAAAGGCATTGCGTGCTGCCACAATCGCTGGAGCAGTGGAGGGTGGAATTTCCCGCGTGTTGCCCGTAAAAATGAGATGGTTGCGGGGGGGCCGAGTGCGCTGCAACCCCGGGGGGACGAAGAGGGTTCGAATGGCGGAAGTGCGACTTAGACTTCGAGCCCTTCCCCAGAGGGAGTCCAGCCCCGGGGAGCTCTTTAGAAATTTCTGGACGACAAGGTTCATGACTGTGCCCGGGAAGGGATGTGCTCCAGCCTCCATTTAAGGGGGGCCAGCAGATTTTTTCCCCTTTTTTTTTTTTTTTTTTTTCGCAACCATTGGCCTGGCCAAGGTTTTTTTGGGACCCAGCCAGTGCTCGGGGTCTCGTTGCGGAGAGCCGTCCACAGCTCCTGACCCGGGGTGGGGACGGTTCCAAGGGCAGATTAATTTTCAACACGGTGGTTTTTTATGGGCAGTGATGCCACCAGAGGGCCTTGGGGGAAAGAACCCTCACCCTCCTGAGGTTTTGAAGAAACGTGCCCGAGCCCCCGAGAGCCACCGTCACCCCCGAGACATCCACCGCTACCCCCGTGAGCTGTCACAGGGATATAGCGGTTGGCGTGTTTCTAGTCCCTGTGTCGCGTGGTCAGATGGAAATTTTTCCCGGGCCAAAAGCAGACAAAAGCGCTTGAAATTTTAGATGAACCCTGGTTGGAGGGCAGGGACGGCTTTTTGGCAAAGAAAGCCTGCTCTGCATTGGTATTGGGGGCGGAAAGGCCATTACGTGGGGAAAAACCCTCTGTGTCCACCAGATGGAAAAACAAAATTTCGAAAAGGCCCAAAAACCTGGCAATGCCGCTTTTCAGGCTTTTGGTTTGGGGGGTTTGGGGGAAAGTGTTTCTTTTGCCCCAAAACCCGGGGGAAGAAGCTGGCTGCTAGACTGGCGCTGTACGGCATGCCGGTCGTCAAAAGGGGAGAAGGAGGAAGGGGGGAGGGTGGGGCTTGGTGGTGCTGGGGGTATCGGGCGACGGTGGAGGCTGAAGGGAGGGGGGATCCCGTCATGACTTGAGAGAAAAGGGGGGCTGAGGAACGCTTGGTGGGGGGGGGGGGGAGGAGGCGGAGCAGAGGGTTTGCAGTGGTTGGAGGCCCCGGGATGGTCTGGCTTTTTTTGGCCAAGTTTGCCTCCCTTTCAACTATGTTCGTGCATGTGATAGACATGTTGGTGGTGGTTAAACCCCCTAAAGGGTTCTTGCCTCACTTTTGCGTTTCGGCAAAAGGGGGTATGGCATCGGGGTGAAAACAGGCTTGCTCAAAGAAAGGCCCCGGCTTGAGAGGGCCTGGCCTTTTTTACGGCGGGGTAAAGGGGGTGCGGGGTTTGGCTACCGTGGCGGGGGGAATATATCAGGGATTTTGCGACCGCCTCTCCCTTTTTTAGGCGGGAAAAACCCTACTGACACTACCCATTGTCTTCCTCCTATCGTGATGAAGCGCTCGGCAAATTTCTGCTGAAAGCCATGTTGGGTCCGCAATGTCTCTTAATCATCATCAAAAAACCCGGTGATTTCGTTGTCCTGACATTTTGCACAGGAGCTGCGGGCTACAAAAAAAGAAGGACTGAAGGCCTTGCCCCCCCCCGGTTTTTGTGATTTTACCGGGTTTTCCCTTTTCCCCCTTGATGGCTCAGTAACGGGGTCGAACAGAGGAAATCATAATCTTTGGGCCCCTTTACTTTTTAATGCCCTTTTGACCCCAACCGCATTTTTTTCCTCAAGAGGGTTTTGAAAATGGTTATCCACGTGGTGGGTACACGAGTTTAATTTGGGCCCGCTTCACGTTGACGGTGCTGATATTGTGTGACGGTTTTTTGGCCCGGGGGATGGGAGGGGGGAGGTAAGATGTGGATGCGGTTTATTAACCCCCTGAAGGACGATGGCATGTTGTTCGTTACTGAGATTCACGGGCCCTGACCCAGGATGAAAAGGGTGGTTCCTGCAACCGACGATCCGCTGGCATGCGTGTTGTCACCAGCACTGGAAGGAGAAACCTACTCTCGTACCTCTACCTCCATGTCCTACCCACCTCTTTGCTCGCTTACCACCTGCATTTCGCTCCATGTTCAGAAATATAAAAATTTGAGAAGGTATGGAAGAGTTTTGGGTAGTCTCTTATTAAAAGACGGCAAATCACAGCTATACTCAAATCCCTCAAATCAAAACAAAATTGCTGTATTCACATTTAACTGCAAAGTAGATCTATAAACAAAGTTGGCCTGCGCCAAAGTGAAAAAACACGTATCTGAAATGTATTCGGATAATACAAGGTATTTTTGGCACCTTTCAATTCACCTGTGGTGAATACAAAATTGCTGTATTCCCATTTAAGTGCAAGATGCCTCAATGAATAAAGCTGTAGTGCGCCAAAGTGAAAAAACACGTATCTGTAATGTATTCGGATAATAAAAGGTATTTCTTGGCACCTATCAATTCACCTGTGGTGACTACAAAATTGCTGTATTCAAATTTAACTGCAAAGTAGATCTATCAACAAAGCTGGCCTGCGCCAAAGTGAAAAAAACACGTATCTGAAATGTATTCGGATAATACAAGGTATTTTTGACACCTTTCAATTCCCCTGTGGTGACTAAAAAATTGCTGTATTCACATTTAAGTGCAAGGTGCCTCAATGAACAAAGCTGTAGTGCGCCAAAGTGAAAAAAACACGTATCTGTAATGTATTCGGATAATAAAAGGTATTTTTTGGCACCTATCAATTCACCTGTGGTGACTACAAAATTGCTGAATTAAAATTTAACTGCAAGGTGGCTCTATCAACAAATCTGGACTGGGCAAAAGTGCAAAAAACACGTATCTGTAATGTATTCGGATAATAAAAGTTATTTTTGGCACCTTTCAATTCACCTGTGGTGACTACAAAATTGCTGTATTCACATTTAAGTGCAAGGTGCCTCAATGAACAAAGCTGTAGTGCGCCAAAGTTAAAAAACACGTATCTGTAATGTATTCGGATAATAAAAGGTATTTTTTGGCACCTATCAATTCACCTGTGGTAACTACACAATTGCTGGATTCAAATTTAACTGCAAGGTGGCTCTATCAACAAATCTGGACTGGGCAAAAGTGCAAAAAACACGTATCTGTAATGTATTCGGAAAATAAAAGTTATTTTTGGCACCTTTCAATTCACCTGTGGTGACTACAAAATTGCTGTATTCTATTTAAGTGCAAGGTGCCTCAATGAACAAAGCTGTAGTGCGCCAAAGTCAAAAAACACGTATCTGTAATGTATTTCGGATAATAAAAGGTATTTTTTGGCACCAAATCAATTCACCTGGGGGACTACAAATTGCTGGATTCAATTTAAACTGCAAAGGTAGTCTATCAACAAAGCTGGCCTGAGCCAAAGTGAAAAAAACACGTATCTGAAATGTATTCGGATAATAAAAGGTATTTTTGGCACCTTTCAATTCACCTGTGGTGACTACAAAATTGCTGTATTCACATTTAAGTGCAAGGTGCCTCAATGAACAAAGCTGTAGTGCGCCAAAGTCAAAAAACACGTATCTGTAATGTTTTCGGATAATAAAAGGTATTTTTTGGCACCTATCAATTCACCTGTGGTAACTACACAATTGCTGGATTCAAATTTAACTGCAAGGTGGCTCTATCAACAAATCTGGACTGGGCAAAAGTGCAAAAAACACGTATCTGTAATGGATTCAGATAATACAATGTATTTTTTGGCACCTATCAATTCACCTGTGGTGACTACTAAATTGCAGTATTCACATTTAAGTGCAAGGTGCCTCAATGAACAAAGCTGTAGTGCGCCAAAGTCAAAAAACACGTATCTGAAATTTATTCTGATAATACAAGGTATTTTTGGCACCTGTCAACACTGTGGGGACTACAAAATTGCTGTATTCAAATTTAACTGCAAGATGGATTCTATCAACAAAGGTGGCAATGGCAAATTGAAAAAACACGTATCTGAAATGTATACTGATAATAAAGGGATTTTTGGGCACCTTAACAATTACCTGTTTACTAGAAAAATGTGTATCAATTTAAGTGAAAGGTGCCCAATGAAATATTCATAAAAGTTAAATCAAAAAAACGTATCTGAATGTTTGGTAATAAAGGTATTTTTTGGCACTTAAAATTCCCCTGTGGTAATACAAATGCGGGATTCAAATTTAACAAAAAGGTGGCTCTATAACAAATCTGGATGGGAAAGTCCCAAAAAACACGTATCTGAAATGGATTCAGAAAATACAATGTATTTTTTGGCACCTATCAAATTCACTGTGGTGCTAAAAAAAATTGCAGTATTCCTTTTAAAGGCAAGGTGCCCCAATAAAACAAAGCTGTGTCGCCAAAGTCAAAAAAAACACTTCTGAAATTTATTGGGATAATACAAGGTTTTTTTGGCACCTATCAACTGTGCTGACTAAAAATTTTGCTGGATTCTAATTTAACTGCAAGGTGGTTTACAACAAAGGGGGAAATGGGCAAAATTGAAAATGAACACCTATTGAAATGTATATGAAAATTAAAAGTGGAGTTTTGCCCCTAAAAAAGGGGACCTGCATTTACTAAAAAAGATGTGTATCCTTTAAGTTCAGGGCCTTATCCTGGAAAATATTTCAATGAAAACTGTTAATAATAAAGCTATTGCAGTGCAATGTCTACACTAAGTCTTGCTGAACTTTATCCAGTATTCTTTATAGAGCTTGTCTGTGTTCGCCCGCGGCCCCCTCCCCCACTCCGCTCCCCCCGAGACTGTACAGCGGTAGATGCGCCTTTAAAAGTCTCTACCTAACTATATAAAATCTTTTCCCAAACTCTAAACTAACTAAGTTGTAAGGATCACAGCTAACAGTAGAGCTTTCTCTGTCAATAAATAGAATAATTTCGCTGAGCTGTTTGGACACAAGCAGAGCGCACGTCCTTCTGCTCTGAGACGCTGAGAGTCACTGAGGCTGAACAGGAAGGGCTGTTCTATGTAAAACGAGGTCATGTGTTTTTTCCAGCCAATCGCAACCATACTCCTCCCAGTCATGACGTCGCACACACATCTCACCCTGCTCTATTCTGTATGCCGATTTGCTGGCCGCCAAAAGGACAGGAAGCGCCGAAAATGGCACAATCTTAATAGATGATGCACAGATTTTAACCTAAATTATCGCATGATCTAAAAATTTCGATCAACATAAAAACTGTGCCGATTTCAACTTTGTCGATAATAATCGCTCAACACTAGCCATGACGCCTCACCCAAACTGTGAGAAATGAGTCTGGGTTCAAACTACCTGCCTCAGCCACTATTCTGATGCCGCCACCCGCCTGATGCCACACATCTGCTGACAGTTTCTCCATCTGCCACCAACCATCTTTACCAGGGACTGGAATTGCCACCCACCTCCAGAATGTCATTGTACCACTTTATGACCTCATGCTGCTGCTGCTGTTGCTGGTGCCGTGACATCCACACTGTGTCATTGTGCCACTCTCTGACCTCATGCTGTTGCTCCTGTCGCTGTCACATCCACTCTATGTCATTGTGCCACTCTGTGGCCTACTCCAGTTTTTGTCACCTCCAGAATGTTATGGTGCCACTCTCTGACCTCAGGCTGCTGCCACCGTCACCTCCACTCTCTGTCATTGTGCCACTCTGTGGCCTACTACTGTTGTGCCACCTCCAGAATGTCATTGTGCCACTGTCTGACCTCATGCTGCTGCCGTTACCTCCACACTGTGTCATTGTGCCACTCTGTGGCCTACTCCAGTTTTTGCCACCTCCAGAATGTCATTGTGCCACTGTCTGACCTCATGCTGCTGCTGCTGTGACCTCCACTCTCTGTCATTGTGCCACTCTGTGGCCTACTACTGTTTTGCCACCTCCAGAATGTCATTGTGCCACTGCCTGACCTCATGCTGCTTCTGTGGCTGCTGCCGTGCCCTCCACACTGTGTCATTGTGCCACTCTCTGACCTCATGCTGCTGCCGCCGTCACCTCCACTCTCTGTCATTGTGCCACTCTGTGGCCTACTACTGTTTTTCCCACCTCCAGAATGTCATTGTGCCACTCTATGACCTCATGCTGCTGCTGCCGTCACCTCCACTCTGTGTCATTGTGCCACTCTGTGGCCTACTCTAGTTTTTACCACCTCCAGAATGTCATTGTGCCACTGTCTGACCTCATGTTGCTGTCACCGTCACCTCCACTCTCTGTCATTGTGCCACTCTGTGGCCTACTACTGTTTTGCCACCTCCAGAATGTCATTGTGCCATTGTCTGACCTCATGCTGCTGCTGCCGTTACCTCCACACTGTGTCATTATGCCACTCTGTGGCCTACTCCAGTTTTTGCCACTTTCAGAAGGTCATTGTGCCACTCTCTGACCTCATGCTGTTGCTCCTGCTACCGTCACCTACACTCTCTGTCATTGTGCCACTCTGTGGCCTACTCCAGTTTTTGCTACCTCCAGAATGTCATTGTTCCACTGTCTAACCTCATGCTGTTGCCACCGTCACCTCCACTCTCTGTCATTGTGCCACTCTGTGGCCTACTTCTGTTTTGCAACCTCCAGAATGTCATTGTGCCACTGTCTGACCTCATGCTGCTGCTGCTTTTGATGCCGTCAACTGCACACTGTGTCATTGTGCCACTCTTTGGCCTACTCCTGTTTTTGCCACCTCTAGAATGTCATTGTGCCACTGTCTGAACTCATGCTGCTGCTGTGGCTGCTGCCGTGACCTACCCACTGTGTCATTGTCCCACTCTGTGGCCTATTCATGTTTTTGCCACCTCCAGAATATCATTGTGCCACTCTGACCTCATGCTGCTGTGGCTGCCGCCGTCACCTCCACACTCTGTCACTGATGTTGCCACCTGAGCCCTCAGCTTTTTTTTTTCCAGCTGTCGCTGCCATGACTTTATCAGGCTACCTTCCCGCTTCAGTTTTTTGGTCAGTTTTGCCCTCTTAAGTTCCCAGGGAATTTTATAGTGAAGCGATTCTAAGAGCGGCGGTAGTCATGTGCGTGTCATACTAAAACACAACATTGTCTGAAGAACAAACCCAGCTTGCTCTGGTTATTTAAGCAGGGCTCTTCGTTCTACAGCACCCTGCAGGCTCTGTGCAGCCTGGAAATAGCTGTTTTTTAACGTGATTCGTCCCGAAGTAATTCGGACCAAAGTTATTTTTGTCGGGAAATTCGGCGAAGTGACTGAACCGAATTTTCGAGAAATTCGCCCATCTCTAATTGTGACCCATGTTGCTCATGTTTATTGCACTTGTTTTTTGTTTTATTGTATATACTAAAATCTTTTTTGATATTTATAGCGTCCTGGAACTAATGTTGCTTTAAAATAAATAATTAGAATGTGATCTTTCTGGAATGTAGCGCTGTCATTTAACAAACTATTCAGTTAACTACCAAATTAAATAGAATGCATTACTATGCACCCTGATTCATTCATTACTGCACTGGAACAAAAAGTGATCTTGATCATATTTATTGTTTTTATACTCCTACACCTTTCACATGCTTCATATTAACAGCTTAAACTTGACATCTCATCAGTCTTTATTAACACCTAACTGTACAGATGATGTAAAGTGGTTAAAAGCTGGCATATATTACCTCTAGCATTATTAATAATTTCATAGTTGATAGTCCTATTTTAAAATGCATTTTTATCAAATTCATTATTAACCCCTTCAGGACCCAACTTATTTATTTTTTTTTTTTATTGTCCCATTTTAAGAGCCAAAACATTTCTTTTTTCTATTGACATAGCCATATGATGGCTTGTTTTCTGCTAAATGAGTTATACCCTCAAATAGAATGAACAGCTTTAAAACTCTTTATAACAATAAGACCCTCATTTACTAATGTGGTTGCACCAGAAAAGAATCTTAAAATGCACCGAAACGTGATAGAATTTTGGAGCAGCATTTTGCAGCATGTCCCGGACTTATTTATTATGGGCTAAAGACACACCACTTACTGGCTTACTAAAAAGTAGGTGAGGCCTCATTAAAAAGTGGGCGTTTCTACACTGTGACATGATGTCCAAATCTGTGCCAAAACTGTGCCAACAATTTGGCCTAGATAGTATGCCACAAAATATAACACGTGCATATTCTCTGTGCTTAAGAGAAAAAAAAACCCTCAATATATTTAGAAAAATAAATAGTTAAGAGGACAAATGTATATTCAGTTAGTTGGAAACCCCAAACCAATCCATAAGTGGCTTCCCCAGGCGTATAAAGAGTTGTACGAGGAACCTCAATATAAATATACATCACAATAACTACATTTTTAAATTAACAATCATTACCTGTTGCTTGAGGTCTGTTCACCCGGTGTTTTGGATAAATTTGTGCAATACATAAAATGTATTGCATCAAATTCATCCAAAATGGACTGTAAAAACATATCCCTATTGTTTCCATGGGTGTCTCAATGTGTAAACGGATCAGAAATTTACATAATTCTTTGAATGCATCTATTTTATGAAATGCAAAAACTTATTTAAAACATGTATCGTCTGAACAACGATACATGTTTTACATTGAAATCAATAAAGGCAGTTTAATGCTTTGCATTTCTACAAAAAAATGCACCAAAAAAGCGCACCAAAAGGCACTGTGTGAAAGCATCCTAACTCACTAGTTAATAAGATGACAAGCAAACAATCAATGCAGCTGCCTAGAAGGAGAATCCCATTGACATAGTGCCCATAGGCACACTCAAATCTAAAGAGCATTTCAGAGACTAGTCAAGGCCCTGCATGCATAGATGAACCAAAAAAACCAAAAACACAACAGAATGTGCACGTGCCAAATACATTCAGACAAGATCAAGCATATTATTGTTATCATGTATTTCAGAGCGCCATTAATTTCAGGGTGCTGCACAAGCAAAGAGGTTCAGGTACACAATGTAAGACCAGGAAATACAGCAAATACAATATTAGCACTAAATAACAAGCTGATAGAGAAGAAGAAAGGACCCTGGCCACAAGAGCTTACGACGTACAATGAAGGAGGAAGTGGACAGAAGGTGAGAGACAAAAATGTTTATATGTTATTGCAATGGCAGCAGGGTTATTGTAAATTGAAGGCTATAGTGAAGGTAAGGTTTTTCAGGTCACTTTCAAAAGTTGCAATGGTAGAGGAGAGTCTGAGGTGCTATGGTTGTGAGTCCCAGAGTATGAGGGACAGGGCTGCCATCAGTCATCTATTAACCGTCTCAGGGCCCCATACAGCCAAATCAAATGGGGCCCACACCCATTACTAGTTTCTATTTTTTAACATATCAGTGGGCCCCTTTCTGATTAGGGCCCCTGACAGGAGTACTGCCCGCACTGCCCTATTGGCACCCTTGATGGGGGATGCATGGGAGAAATCTTGGAAACGGTTGTGTGAATACCTGAAAGGAGCAGAGAATGACATCCTGTGAGGAATAGAGATTGTGTGAGGGCAAACATCTGGAGATTGAAGCAAAGATGCATAGGGGGACAGGTTTTGGAAATCCATGTATGGCATGGTTAGTAACATGTTTTGAATTTGCTGGGCAATGGGTAGCCCGTGAAGGGATAGGCTATATGCATATACAGTATAAGGCTATGTCTAAGGAGCACCAGATTTTCGTCAGTTTTTCAGTGGATTCAGCATTTTTAATCTGCCACAGCACGGATTTTTTACTGAAGGTATCCTAAACCTAAAACCATCCTGGCGGAATATGGAACATGTTGTATATACCGTCAGACGTCATTGGATTCCCATATCCCCAATATACTGGGCTGTTGGTAATCTGAATTCTGACTACATTTTTTGCGCAAAAACCACACACAAAAACAGTGGTGTGGCGCGTCCAGCAATGTGTAAATGCCATTCGATTTTGCACAGCATATTGTTGTGTAACCTAAGAATGTATAACTAACCACACATGAGCTGTAGCCCAATATCTAGTACTTTATTTATCCCCAAAAAATATTTTGTAAACATAGTCATGAAAAGGAGTATTAGATACTGTGTGTGTGTGCTTAGTGACATTGAAAGGTGCAGCAATAGCAAGTAGCCATGTAATGTGCAAAAGTTACCATATGTATCGCTATCATATGTATCGTTTGGTCAATATAGTAGGGTCAACATGTTGGTAATTTCCCATATGCATGTACAGATAGGAATTAGAGATACAAAAAATGTGCATGCAACATAGACAGTCATAGAACTTCACACTGTATGCATGCATCATTATGAAATACAAACCAAGGCTGTTGTTTCAAACATTATTCTTATAAAGTACATTCGTATTAAGAAAAAAACTGATGCTGTTCCAGACTGAATCAGGATTTAAAGTATAAATTGCACAAATCAGAATTATGAAGGATAATCTGCTCAAATATTCTTACTATGTATAACACATATGTAAATGCCCAATGGGCACGAAAACTAAGAAAATATTAAAAAACACTAAATGCCAAGGACAAAGCAAGCACGCTGACCAGTATGTGTTTAGCCTTTGAGGTGTTTTAATTGTTTTCATTATACATATATGATAGCTCAGTAGAGTTTAATGCTTTACAATTTGTATATTTTCATTGTCCACTTTTTTGATGTCTCATTTGATCGTTTTTACTTTATCATAAATCAGCAGCACCCATCCTCATTTTATAATTCTTTGTTATCTCCACAGCAAATGACAAATCATCACAAAGCTAGATTTTTAATATGATGACATATAAATTATTTGGAAAAGATGAAAAACATATAAAACTAGTAGTGGCCCATAGAACAAAATGACCATGTAATTTAATACTATGTAGTTAACACCTTCAGATAAAAATAAAAAACATTGAGATTTCTCTATTTTTAAGCCCCGATCAAAAAGTAAGAAAAACAAAAATAAAACCCAAACCAATAATATATGTATACAATGGGGCTGATTTTTTTTTTTATATTAATACTTATACAGTGGACTGGACAATCTAAAAATGTGCTCGATTCAACAGTGGATGATGAACCTGGCACATAATTAGATACTACTGTCTATTTTCACAATGCTTTAGTAGGCTTAGGTTATACTGGTAAATTTTTGGTACACATTGTTGACACCATAATAAATGTAGTATATAGCATGTATGCCAGTATTTTTTTTTAGCAAATCTGGATTAATTGACGTACAGCATTTGCCCTAGTCGGTATAGGTAACACAAAATGGTGCTGTTAAAAAAATCTAACTCATCCCACAAAAACAAACCACCATAAAGCTACACTGATGTTATGGCTTTCAGAACATAGAAGTGAAAGAGAAAAAAGATAATAAATAAAATTCAACTTGATGTGTTATTAAATACTGGATTATACCATGTCACAATAGGGTTAAGAAAACCACATTTAATGTGTTTTGTTGTTTTGTTGTATTTTGTTGTTTTTTTACAAGTGAGAAAAACTGAAATGAAACCAAGGGCCTAAAACCAGGGGCGTTGCTAGGGTCCCAAAACATCCGGGGCTCGGGCCCTTAAGTTCTTCTGAGTAGGGCTGAGTGCACACATAATTTTTCAAGCCACATTGTCAACTGTGTATGTATTTTTACAGAGAAAAACCTTCTGTTCCTGTCACAAATTTTCTGCACATTCCACGTAGATCCTGTCCATCTCAACAGTCACTGTACAATGGAAATCAGCCCTGAAAAATAAGCATTTTCAAAACCTCTCACCTACATATGACAGTGAAATACCTTACAAATAAGTCACCAAATAATACACGGATACATGGAGCAAATACCAGACAACTCATTGTTACTAAAAAAACATACAAAACCAAGACCCAAAACTATTACTACTTAAGGATCAGATAATCCTGGCAGACTATGACTGAATGTGACCCCCACATGTGACTATCAGCTGTACACAGGCTCTGCAGACATATATTACCGCCGTACAGTGACCATATAGTGGTAGATACTAGTTGTATGTAGGCTCTGCAGAAATATAAGTCATTACACTGATTTACATTTGGTGACATACAGGAGACGCCTCTGAAGAGTTGTTCTCTTTCTCTTCTTGTTTTACATCTGTCCCAGACACCATAACGTCCTCTCCCGGCCACAACTCTTCACTGAAAAATTTACAAAATAAACATCTTAGATTCCTCACTGCATCAGCACTTCTCTAAAAATTCCTATCTCTGTACAAACTCCCCATCTATAGTGCCCCAAATTGTAATATTTACCCCCTTGTGCCCCAAACGGCTATGGGGCTCCCACTTGTGCACAAAGTTTTTGTCTTGTTTTGTAAACCAATAAAGGAAGTAGTGAAATTCCCTGAGACAATATGTAGGTACACCCCCAAACTAGGTAGGCAGTCCTCAGTTAGGTAGGTAAAGTTATAGATCCCCTAATAGGTAGGTATCTCGTTCCCCTATTAAGTAGAAAGGTAGTATTTAGGCCTCAGAATACAAACATAAGTAGAAATACAGATCCCTATTATGCAGTTATATAGGCCCCAGTAGGTAGATATAGGCCCCCCTGTAGATAAATCTCTGCCCACTGTAGCCAGGTTATTAGCCCCCTTAGGCAGTTATATGGCCCCTTTCGCCAGTAATATGTGGCCCTTAGCCAGGTAATATGCCCCCCTTAGCCAGGTAATATGCCCACCGTAGTCAGGTAATATGCTCCCATAGCCAGATAATATGCCCCCATAGACAGGTAATATGCCCCATAGCCAGATAATATTCCCCCATAGCTGGTAAAATGCCCCCATTGCCAGATAATATGCCCCCATAGCCAGGTAATATGCCCCCATAGCCAGTAATATGCCCCCATAGACAGGTAATATGCCCTCTTTCCTAATAAAAATAAAATAAATAAAAGCTACTTACCTCAGCATGGTCCGCGCTTTCAGGTCCGGGAGCTGGTGAATGGTGTAGGCGGCGTGAGGAAAGCGATGCTTCACTCCCCCTGCGACGCCGACGTGTATGCAGGGCCGTATTTACAGCTCATGCTGCCCTCGGCACTGCGCTTGCAACGCCCCCTAACTTATTAATGTATGGTTCACACAGCGGTTTTTTCAGCTTTTTTGGGGTAATCCACCCCCAAAAAAGCTTCAAATATGACAGTAAAACGACTCCCATTTATTGCTATGTAAAATTAGCGTCATTGTTTTGATGACACTTTTACTTCAATATTTTTGCCGCATGCTTAATGATGAGCGATTGTGTCAACTATCGTTATCGGATCGATAGTCGATATCGGCAATTATCATGCCGATATCCGATAGCCGATAATAGATAATCGCCGATGACCATTAAAAGTCTATGGGAGAGGAACAACAGCTTCATTCTTACACCCAAACACTGTAGGAGAAGCTGGAATTAACATCCACAAATGGAAACTGGATACGTGCTACATCTTAAGCAAGACAATTAGGCAACAAGAGTCACAGAAAAAAAGTCACACACCATTCACTATCCCTGTCTTGTACCACAGCATGACCCTTAAACCTGCATGACCCACAAATTAAAAAGTGCAAGAATGCAGTATTATTTGAACCATCATTTTAGTTGAACTGGACATTGACTATCCCTGTCCTGAACAGCAGCATGACCCTTAAATCTACATGACCCAAAGATTTAAAATTGCCGGAAAAAGGAGTCAATAATGTTTATGTATTTAAATGTTATATGGATTAATATGGCGGCTTTCGCACCACTGACAACAGGCGCAATTTACTATAAAATATGTATAACACAATGGGCCACATGTATGAAGATCGCCACGTCAGGGCGCCAGTTTTCCGGCGAAATTTGCGCCTGATTTATGTCGGCGCTGGGGCGCGCTCATACATACTATGTAAAGTCCGCCGCGCCTCGCCAGTGTGTGAGGCGCAGTGCGGGACTTAGGCGCGGTGCAGTGCTGCGCCTAAGATTCGCCGCCCGAGCTAGTGCACTCATACATAACATGTAAAGTCCGCCGCGCCTCGCCAGTGTGTGAGGCGCAGTGCGGGACTTAGGCGCGGTGCGGTGCTGCGCCTAAGATTCGCCGCCCGAGCTAGTGCACTCATACATAACATGTAAAGTCCGCCGCGCCTCGCCAGTGTGTGTGGCGCAGTGCGGGGACTTGGGCGCAGTGCAGCGCTGCGCCTAAGATTCGCCGTCCGAGGAGGTGCGCTCATACATGCGGGGAAAAGTTCACCGCGCCTCGCCAGTGTGTGGGGCGCAGAAGGGACTTAGGCGCAGAAGGGACTGCGCCTAACATATATTCCGATTCGAGACAGGCTGGAAAACAGCGAGAAATCATTAAACATGTCCGTGCGGCATGGAGTATGAATAAAAAATTCACCTTTATAAAGGCGTAAAACATTATCAGAAAAAGAGCTCAAACCTACTAAAAAAATACATAAATAAAATCACTTTCCAAAAATCCCGACCGGCGCTACAGCGGTAATTTGTCTATTTGAAATTGCCGGGAAAGACATTACATCAAATTCTGTAAGCTATTCTCATTGGTAGGCAGAAACCAGCCAATCAGAATAGGAGCGACAGTGAACCATTAAAACCTATGGAGAAGTTTGGACCAATCAAAATCAAAGGCGGGACAGTTCAAAATACAGTAAAAATACAGAAAAGAACTGGTTGAACTAGCGGGGGCTTGGCTATCTCGGCCAATTAGAATAGGAGCGACAGTGAACCATTAAAACCGATGGAGAAGTTTAGACCAATCAAAATCAAAGGCAGGACAGTTCAAAATACAGTAAAAATACAGAAAAGAGCTGATTGGTTGAGCTAGCGGAGGCTTGGCTATCCCAGCCAATCAGAGCGCGAGCTACTTCTCCCATTGTAGTCTATGGAGAGATCGGGGCAATGAAATCTCGGCGCTCAGCGCCGTTCGGCATTGTGTATTAGTAAATAAATCGTTTTTATTAAGTGTGAAATATTATCTGTAAAAGAGCTGAAACCTTCTATAAACATAAATAAATTAAATCCCGAACAACGCGTTTGTCGCCGAGACCGGCGCTACATCAGGAATTGCGATATAGAGAATTGCCGGAAAATACAGTAATTCAAATTCTGTAAGCTCTTCTCATTGGTCGGCATAAACCGGCCAATCAGAATAGGAGCGACAGTGAACCATTAAAACCTATGAAGAAATATTGTCCAATCAAAATCAAAGGTGGGACAGTTCAAAATACAGTAAAAATATAGAAAAGAGCTGATTGGTTGAGCTAGCGGGGGCTTGGCTATCCCAGCTAATCAGAGCGCGAGCTACTTGTCCCATTGTAGTCTATGGAGAGATCGGCGCAATGCAATCTCGGCTCTCAGCGCCGTGCGGCATGGAGTATGATTAAAAAAATAATTTTATTAAGGGTAAAATTTTCTCTGAAAAAGAGCTGAAACCTTCTATAAACTTAATTCAATCAAATCCCGAACAACGCGTTTGTCGCCGAGACCGGCAATACATAAGGAATTGCAATATAGAGAATTGCCGGGAAATACAGTAATTCAAATTGTTTAAGCTCTTCTCATTGGTCGGCATAAACCAGCCAATCAGAATATGAGCGACAGTGGCCCATTCTAACCGATGGATGAGTATTGACCAATCAGAATAGGAGCGACAGGGACCCATTATAACTTATGGAGAAATATTGACCAATCATATTCAAAGGCGGGACAGTTCAAAATACAGTAAAAAGGCAGAAAAGAGCTGATTGGTTGAGCTAGCGGGGGCTTGGCTATCCTGGCCAATCAGAGCGTGAGCTACTTTCTCATAGAGTTCTATGGGGAAAAGAAATGCAGGGCGAGCTCTGTTTGTGATTGGCTAATTTAAAAGAGGCGCGGATATTTGGACCAATGGGAGAGCGAGTGACGCTCTTATGGGTTTTCTAATACAATTTGTAATAAAACTGTACGTGGCCGAAATCAAATGATAATACTCCCGAAGTTGTACCGATCTGTATTTAAAATGATCAATAATATGGGGGTAAAGAAAAAAAATATTATTTCAATAAAATCATGTTTATTTCTTTATTTTCAATAGCCAAGGATCAATAGTATGGGTGTAACAAAAATAAAGAAATAAACATGATTTTATTGAAATAATATTTTTTTTTCTTTACCCCCATATTATTGATTATTTTATATACACATCGGTACAACTTCGGGAGTCTTATCATTTGATTTCGGCCATGTACAGTTTTATTACAGATTGCATTAGAAAACCCATAAGAGCGTCGCTCGCTCTCCCTTTGGTCCAAATAACCGCGCCTCTTTTAAGTTAGCCAATCACAAACAGAGCTTGCTCTGCATTTCTTTTCCCCATAGAACTCTATGAGAAAGTAGCTCGCGCTCTGATTGGTCGGGATAGCCAAACCCCCGCTAGCTCAACCAATCAGCTCTTTTCTGCCTTTTTACTGTATTTTAAACTGTCCCGCCTTTGAATATGATTGGTCACAACTTCTCCATAGGTTAGAATGGGTTCCTGTCGCTCCTATTCTGATTGGCCGAGATAGCCAAGCCCCCGCTAGCTCAACCAATCAGCTCTTTTCTGCATTTTTACAGTATTTTGAACTGTCCCGCCTTTGAATTTGATTGGTCTATATTTCTCCATAGGTTTTAATGGTTCACTGTCGCTCCTATTCTGATTGGCCGGTTTATGCTGACCAATGGGAAGCGCTTTCAGAATTTGAATTACTGTATTTCCTGGCAATTTCCAAGATCCTAATTCTTGATGTTGCGCCGTTCTAGATTTTTGGAAAGTGATTTTATTTATGTATTTTTTATTTTTAAGGTTTGAGCTCTTTTTCTGATAATGTTTTACGCCTTTATAAAGGCGATTTTTTTGGAATCATACTCCATGCCACACGGAGCTGAGCGCCGAGATTTCTGTTGCGATCTTCTTCTATGTTTCCTCTCATGTTCCGTTCTCACTTCACTTCGCCTCCGCCGGAGCATTTAGACCAGAATCAACCAGGTCTGACTGTCGGAGCTGCCGAGCGCTGCAATGCGCCGCACTTTGCCGACTCGCGATCGTACATGCCTCGGAGTTTTCGAGCGCGCCGCGTCCCGCCCCGGAACGCCTACACCGCGCCCATTGCCCGCCCCTTCATGCGGGGCGCAGCTGAAAGTGGCGAACGCTGCGCCTAACATCGCATCCCTGCGTCCGACAGCAGATTCGGGCTGGAGAGGCGCAGGTTACACCATAAAACAAGCGAAAAGCCGTTCATACATGTCGCCCAATATGCGCACAACTGAGCTCTTTGCGGCAAACAGACGCACGGACTTCAATAAAACTTTTTAAAAGTTATAGGGATAAGTTATGCCGGTTTTTGGGAACACTGAAACGCAGTGATTGCAATAGAACTGAAAAAATATGGCCAATTTCACCACCTATCAGAGGTCTGCAGGCCAAAAAAGTGGTAAAGAAACAATGCTTTTTCAATTCAAGGTCAAAGACCCCACTGCTCTGCAAAATATATCAATTTAAAAAGACTCTCCTACTGACGCACCCCCCTAGTATCCTCACCCACCACTTCTCTTCCCCCTTCACGCAGCCAATCGGCTGGACACAACAGTAGATATCTTTAAAGGGCCGTTCACACGGCTTATTGCAGGGGCGGATTTCAGCCGTATTGCGCGCTGTACTGCGCTGCAATACGACTGGACTCCGTCCCAGCCATTACGGTAATCACAGTTCTCATAGAGAACTGTGGATGCCGTCCCTCCTCCCCGCTCGGTGAATATGCCGGGCGGGGAGAAAGTGACATGTTCATTATTCCGGTGGGATACGCGCCATGGATAATGAAAGTCTATGGGGCAGCGCCCACACACCGCCCCTCACTCAAGCCGTAATTGCGGGTGAAATACGTTCCGCAATTACGGCTTGAATAAGCCATGTGAACTGTGCCTAAAACTTTCTCTAACTAAATAAGAAGTGGAATTCTCTAATCTAACTCTATTCTAAGCTGTAGGTAGGTGGATGGTTTCTTGTATTAGAAGAGACTATCTCTCAGAGCTGTTAGAACAGCTATTGGTTTAAACGCAGACATGTCCTGCTGTGAAGTGGCATAGACAGAAAATCAGCTGAACGGGAAATGCAGTTGCATAGATAAAACGAGGTCACGTGATTTTTGCAGCCAATGAGATCCATTCACCGTCCAGTCATGACATCGTACATCCACCTCGCCCCCCCTCTATCCTCGGAGCTGATTGGCCGACTGCCAAAATGACACGAAACGCTGAAAATGGCGCAATAGTAATAGATTATCTGTAAGATTGTCACGCGTGATTGGATATTTCCGATAAGCCTAAAAACCGTGCCGATTTCAAATTTTGCTGATAATATCGCTCATCCCTACGCATGCTGTAAGCAGCCAGCAGTTAGGTATATATAGCGCCCCCTAGTAGTAAGGCAAGTGTATATAGAGCCCCCCAGCAGTTAGTTAGGTATATATAATGCCTCCCAGTAGTTAGGTAGATGTATATAGGGCCCCTCAGTGGTTAGTTAGGTGTATATAGGCCTCCAGCAGTTAGGTAGGTATATATAGAGCCCCCCAGCAGTTAGATATATATAGTGCCTCCCAATAGTTAGTTAGGTATATATGGGGCCCATATTCACCTCACCTTTCTTCTATTCTCCCGCTGGACTTCTCTTTGAATCCAGAGTGGGCGGCATGACATCATCACACTGTCCACTCCGGGACACCAGTTCCGCCGTCTGCTAAGCCTAGAGATAGGCTTAGGGCCTAGTACAGGCAGCGGTGCGATGACATCATTACATCACGCCACTGCCTCCAGTGGCTGAACAGCCGGAGTCAATTGCTATCAATCAGCTTAACAACTGTTAGTGACTTCACAATGCAGTAAGTTATATGTCCCCCAGTACGTGGATATTTAGTTTGTCTCCCAGTAGGTAGGTATATCAGTCCCCCAGCAGGTATATAGGCAGATTATTGGTCCCCCAGCAGGTATATAGGCAGATTATTGGTCCCCCAGCAGGTATATAGGCAGGTTATTGGTCCCCCAGCAGGTATATAGGCAGGTTATAGGTCCCCCAGCGGGTATATAGGTAGGTTATATGTCTCCCAGTGGATATATAGGCAGGTTATAGGTCCCCCAGCATGTATATAAGTAGGTTGTAGGTCCACCATCAGGTTCTTCCTTCACAGGTGGCGTGACGTCATTAAACCGTGCAGGCAGTGGGATGACACTCTCTGTGCTGTGTACTCTGGAGAGCCTTCCGGTAGTCCTTGGAGCTGCTGCCATCACCAATCATCAAGGTCCTAAGCCCAATACCTTAGTGATTTGGTATCGACTTGGGACCCTAACGATCGGTGGCTATGGGGGAGGGCTAGGACTAATGGCCGGGATGAATGCATTTCAGTCTCAACCTGCTTTGCGCAGGCAGCAGCTGCGATCGCTGCATCTCTGAGTTTATATAACCTAGTGATGCAGCTGAGTGATGAGGGGGGCCTGGTCGCAATTGCAGCTGCTGTGACCCCTGTAGCTACACCACTAGGAACAGTGCAGGTGCGTTTTTTGATGCACATTTTGGTGCATAAAATGTGCATTTTACACACCAAATGGCGCATAAAAAATGTAGCCATACACTCACATCAACATACACATTTATATACAAAAATGCACACACTCACATAGACACACATTGTAAACTAACCTGTAGACTTTGGAGGGGGGGAGGGGGTGGTCCTGACTAGTGTTGAGCGATTTTTATCGACAAAGTTGAAATCGGCACGGTTTTTATGGTAATCGGATTTTTTCGATCACGCGATAATTTAGTTAAAAATCTGCGCATAATCTATTAATATCGCGCCATTTTCGGCGCTTCCCGACAGTTTGGCGGCCAGCCAATCAGCTTAACGCCTAGAGCAGGGTGAGATGTGTGTGCGACGTCATGAAGGGGAACTGTAAGGGTGCTATTGGCTGGAAAAATCACATGACCTCGTTTTAACATAGAAAAGCCCTTCCTGTTCTGCCTCAGTCTCTCTCAGCGTCTCATAGCAGTAGGACGTGCGCTCTGCATGTCTCCAAACTACTCAGCGAAATCATACTATTTTTCAACAGAGAAACACTATATTGCTGTTAGTTGTTAGACATTGGGAAAATTTTAGTATTAGATAGATTTTTTTAAAAAACAGCATCTATCGCTATAAATCCGGGGGGGGGGGGGGGGCCCCTGGGGGAAAACGACAAGCTTTTGGG
>JAODAL010051795.1:0-26447 GCA_025379985.1 Phyllomedusa bahiana | reverse complement strand
ATGATAAATCATATTGAGACCATCGGGCCAGTTAGATTATGGGTTGGATTTTTAATGCAGGTGTGGATTTCAGCAATAAGATTAAGCGAAAATATTTCATCTGGAGGCAATTAATGAGAGTGAGATTTAACAAAAAGTGTTCATGATCTCATCATTAAGCGGTTTGAGGAGTTGCTGGATCCCTGCTTTAGGTTATAGATCAATTATATATCGTGCGAAATGCGTCGCGAAACCTTGAAGGTGCTTGTACAACAGCCCCCATTCATTTTATCAAATTGTCTTGGATTGTCTGGACCAATTTCTTAGGAGTTTATTAGTCAACATGGCTCAAGTTTTATTGTGTTTTGCCATATCATTAGAGAGTTTAAAGTCCGTCTAAGAGCCTTTTAAATTTATAAAAATAATGTACTAACGAGGCACTTTATTTTGTATTGTGATATTTTCTTTAGTCTCTCCATTGTTATAAGAGGTTTTATTTAAACTTGTAGATTGTCATTTTATTGTAAACTAATAAACTCGTGGAGTTTCTAGTTTTTTGTCAGGAATGCAAGCTTGTTAAGAAATTACCTCTCAGTTACCCCTTTTAGAACCATAATTGTTGATGAAAAAACCTCTCTATAACCGTTCATATTTGAAGAAAATTCTGTGAGTGTAGGATTCAGCTTTTAGGAACATTTTAATGATGAGATTAAGTTATTGTGAGTCTCATAGTATTTTGGTAGGCATTAAAAAGATTCCCTCTATGCAGACATGAACATGTCTGTTTCCGACCAGAATTATTGTCCCAATTGCTGGATGGAAAACCCTATCAATAATCGATTTAGCACTCGAGAAAAAATGTAACAATTGTGAGATAGTAACTAGTGGATGCGAGAAAAAAAATTAGTCTTTTCTTAGCTGGATGTTGCTAACTGTCAAACGATGCAGAGATCGTTTTTTATGACTAAGTGGATACAAGGTGAGGGTGCATAGGAGGACTGAATAGTGAAATTGAGTCCCTATACAGGCACAATAATCACTCCTCTCTGTTGAGCTTGAAGCTTTTGGAGAAAGCTTAAACCCCTATTCCCGACATGACTACTGAAAAAATCTGAGCCTCTAAAGATACGTGGTGGGTACCGGTGAAAATGCCTTGATGGTTCCCTACAGCAAGCAACTCCCCTTAATGCCCCCCTCCCCCCCACATCAGCAATCGCTTGCAGTATAAAACCAATGCCGGCGCAGAGACCCCCGTTTTATGATTGGTGCCGTATACATAACACTATCATCAAGACTAGGAGTGGGGTGCATTTGTTGGATCAGCAACCCCCAGCCGGGCGATGGTTGGATCATCCCGATCATCCCCAATCGCATGCTTTCTGCCTCTTAAACTAACGAGCACCTACTCGTGCACCGAGCCAGTTCCGTTCGATATTGCAGAGCATGCCGTTACGACTAATTGTGTTCTAGTTGTACATTGATTCCTTTCCTGACCGCACTGTCTTCTAGACTCTCGACGAGTCTTTCCTCACCGGCGCTGCCTCTGCTCTGTGAGATTGTGGCTCTAGTGGTTGATAGCTACCTGTTTTCGTGATCCCATCTTCTGAGATACAGGCAGCGCTACTGACATACTTCCCTGCCTGCTAAGAGTGACTTTATCAATAACAGATTTCTTTTTTTTTTTTAGCATGTTTTTTATTATACTTTTTATATAATTTTGTTTTACACCATGTTTGCTCACCACGCCTGACGAGTGAGCATTCAGCGTAATTCCAACGGGTCGTATAATTTATTTCTATTTTTTTCCTGTGACTGCGATTACGATTTTACCTACTGAACATGTTCATGCTTTAAAGTATTATTATTATAGGATGGGGCAGTTTTTAATTTAGCCATCCTGCTCCCATCACACACTGACCACACCTGCGCTTCATTGCTGGCCGCAGTTTTTTGTGTGTATATAACAAATATTTTTGTGATAGTAGGAGTTAGCGAATTATAATAACAAATTGAAATGGGCACTTTTTACTCTATTCAAATCTTATAGATTATACGATAAATGGCATAATATGTTAACGAATCACATTTCCAATTGCGCCAGTTTTAATCGGCCTTCCTAGTGAATTCTTTGAGGCGCCCAACAAATCACTTAGAGCTCGGCCATCTTGCACCCCACCCCCACAACACCAACCAGTCCCCCCACCCCCCTCCTCACCCCCCACCACATGTGGAGATGAAGCAGGGTGAGAGCTGAGTTGACGACTCTTACGACGCTGGTTGTTGAGGGAAACAACCCACCCAAACACCACCCATATCACCAAAAGGTTTGACATTTGTATCCCCCTCCAACCCCCAACCAAGCCCCCCACCGCACCGGACCCAAACCCCTCTGCCACCCCACTCCTCAACCCCAACCCCACCACAACCTGCCACCACCCTTCCCCCCTGAACCCCACCACACACATAACACACCACCAGTACGAGTATTACACCCATCTATAGCCAACTCCACGCTAATTAACTCCACCACACCCACACACATTAACAAGATAATCAGTGAGTCGTTGTGTGCATATTATTATGATTAGAGTTCCTCCCGTGTCAACCCCCACACCGTCCCTCTATCCTCTCCACCCATGCCTCTACTCTCTATATATATCTATAAATAACAGCGTAGTGCACACTCACATATATCTATATCTGAGAGTGCTTAAAAGTCGAGCGAAGATCTCACATGTGAAATATCTAACAAACCCACCTCCCGTTAACTACAGTATCCTAAACCAATTTTTTAAAGATAATAGACAAACACACTCCCAAAAAAAAGCTCACAAAATTACACACAAGAAAAGAAAACAAACCTTATACAATACCCCTCTATAACTTATACTCATCAACACACACACAAAAACACTTAAAACACTACTCAAAATTTCCTCTCATCTCAAATCATAAACTAAAACTCCTAAAAATAGTGCATAAATATAAAAAAAAAAACACCTAATACAAACCAACGCGACACGCAGACATATAAAAACAGCAATCACTCAACTCTCCCTCTCATACTATCTAACACTCCTATGGCAAGAACGATCTCTCTATTATAAACAAACTCGTCAAACTACTAAACTCTTCTAAGATTCTATAATTAAATGTAAATTTTAGTATTATATGTTTTTTTTTTTTTATAAAAAAGAGAATTATAATATAAAAATAAAAATAGATTATTTATGATTTTTTAATTTAAATATAAAATAAAATATATTAATTAAATTATTATTAGTAAATGTTTTTATTAGAGAGATTTTAAAGGTTTTTTTTTTTGTTTTTGTTTTTTTTTTTTTTATTTTTATATAATTTTTTTTTTTTTATATAAAAAGAAATATTTAAATAAAAATTTTTTTTTTTTGTTTTTTTAATTTAAAAATAATAAAAATTTTAAGGTTGTTAAAGTAAATTTTTATTTATTATATTATATAATTTTAGTGAAAATATATATTTATTTTTTTATGATTTTTAGAAGTTTTAATTGTAATTGTTTTAATTGATAAAATTTTTTGATATAGATTAATTTTATTTGTTACATTTTTATTATTTTTTGTTATTATATAATTAATAAATGGGGGTTTTAGAATTTTTTACATTTAATTTTGAAATTTAATAAATTATGTTTAATATGTTATCGTGAAATATTAGAAAGGTTATTTTTTATATTTTAAAATCATTGATAATTGTAGTCATAAAGCATATAAAAGAATGAGTTTTATGAATTAAAATAATAATACCCAATTATAAGAGCATTATATTTTTTAGATAAAGAAATTTTTATGAAACTATATTCAATTATATTTTTTTTTTAGGTGCTATATGTATTTCTGATATAATTATTTTGGACATTTTGATAGTTGGTGGTTTTTTATTATCTATATAATTTTACTTGTTAATTTAGAATGTACGTTGTAATCTTTATGAGACAATTAATTTTACGTAAAAATATATTTTATTTTGTTTAATTATTTTTCTATAAAAATTTGAGTGTTTTATTTAATGATAATTACCTGTTATTTGAAGTTTAGTATATATTGATAAACGTTGAAAATTTGTTTAAGTATTATATGACTTATGTTAATTCCATTTTATATAAAGAGATATATATATTTTAGTATTGTTCTGAATAATTAATTATAATAATAGATTGGCGGGGTTTCGGTGAGTTATAATTTTTGTTTTAACTTTTTTAGTGTTTTAGATTTGATGGTTTTTTTAAGTAAAAAATTGATTAGTCGTATAATGTGTCATAATAATTAAAGATTTGTTTAGTTTTTCTTAATTATAGGGGAAAAAATGATGGGAAATTTATATTTTAGTCTAAACGATGAATTTAGATATGTATAAAATATGTAAATGGTTAGAATTGCAAATGAGGTTGTAAAGAGAGTAGAGTGATTTGATATAAAAATATTTAATTTGAATTATAATTTGTAAAATAAGTAACAAGACATAGAATTTATATGGTTATAAATTATTTAGTTAATTATTTTGAAGTTTTTTGTGTAGGATTGGGATTTTAACTTTATTTTTTATCTGAGGAAGATTAATGCATGTGTATGGTTATTTTTTTTGGGAGTAGGGATATGCAATGTATAAATTTTAGTGAAAATATGTTAGTGTTTATAATGCAAAAAGGTGTTGGATTTGTAAGGTATTGTAATTTGGTGAGATTTTGTGTGTTTTGTGTATAATTTTGGGAAAATTTACGGTTGGGAGAATTTGTTTTATGAGGGTATATCGAGTTTAACATTTCTGCTGTGGTTGTCAGGGGAAGAAGTGTAGAGTGGCATTAGTCTGATTATGTGAATATGATATTTAGATCTTATTAATTAAGGTCGGGTTCTTGGGTTGGGATTGTTAATAGAGATATGGTTAATTGAATTTTGAAGGCGTTTTTTATTTTATCATGCATTTATTTTGTATATTTGTGTGTTTGAGTGTGACAACAGAAAATGGGACATTGGTTTTTAGTAGTGTAGTTTGTATATAAAGAAGTTTGTGGTTGTTTGAGTATGTTCAGTTGGAATGTGCGATGATAGTGAGTAAGCGATATAGCATATCTATCTCTCTCTGGATTTATAATTTATGTAAAGTTTTTTTGTTTTGGATTTGGAGTTTCTTTTTTGTATAATTTGGAGTTAAAATTTGGGAGGTTATTTATTTTTTCATGTTTTTTGTGAAATAAGTGTGGTAGATTTGATGTGTTTTTATTGGTGGGGGGGTTTTTTGGTAGTACGATAATGTTTTGAGATTATGGATTTGTATGATTGGGAGATTTGTGTATGTTTTTGTGTGATTGGGGATTATTAATGAATTGGTGGGTGAATGTTTTTGGTAGTATTTAGGTATAAGATATTGAATTTTTTATACTAGAGTTGATATTTGTTTTTGATATTTGGGGGAAGATAGGTTTTGGTAATTGGATTTGTGATTTTGGAGGATTAGATGTTTATGAGGAAGAGTTGGTTTTTTATTAGTAAGAATATTATTATTTTATATAGGTTTTATGTGATAAAGTTAGAGAGTTTTAACAGTTTGTTAAAAGTTGAATGTATGGAATTTTTTATTGAGTAGATTAATTAGGTATGTTTTATGTTAGATAAGGGAAAATTGTGAGATTTTAATGTAAATGGGTGTATTTTTGGAGTTTAGAGATATGGAGGATTTTTAATGGGAGAATGAATCTAGGGTGTTGTAGTGGATAGGATTTGAAAATGGGGTGGAGATTTTAATAGGGTAAATTGGGTGTATGTTTTTGTTAGTGTTTCTGGACGGAGGATGGAGACGATTTTTTTTAATATTGAGTTTAGTGTTTTTGGGATGATAAAGGGTGATTTTGTGAATAAGTTAGTTTGGTGATTTTAGGGGTGTTAGGGGTTGGATGGAATTTTAAGTAAGGGGTGAATTTAGGTTTGTAAGGTGATAGGATAAAGAGGATATTAAAGTAAGTTGGGGTGTTTTTGGAGTGTTAGGGAGGGGGGAATGGATGGATTTTTTAATTGAGATGAAGACTTAGGGTGGTGTTATTATAGATAAGATATGGATTGTAGATATTTTGTGGCGTGATTTAAGTAAAATGAATTGAAGATCCTAATAAGATGTTAGAAAAGTAGGGTTGTTGTTATATGGTGGGATTTAGGTAGGAATACTGTAAGATTTGTTGTAAGGTTTAGGTTTTTTTATTGATGTAGTTATTTTAATTGTGTGAGTGGGTTATAGTTAGATTTTTGTTGTTAGGGTTATAAGAAGTGAGTGATGGTATTGTGATATTTAATTGTTATACTGTAGTTTAAAGGGATTGTGTGTGATTATGAGATATATGTTATTAGTATGGGGTAGATATTTAGTCTGGGGGTTTATAGGTATTGGTAGTGTAGTTGGGATAGTGAGACAAAATGAGATGAATTCAACAAATCAAAAAAATGGAGGGAGTGTGTGAGGTAATATTAGTGAAATGACATGTTCGAGGAAAAGAAAAGGGTATGAGATGGTTGATTAATGAATGAGAATTGAGGGTTTCGTATGGGTTTAGTGATTTAATATAATAAGTAGTAATAATCAGAAAAGTGTAATATTAGAATATTGCATATGAAGATTTAGTATTATTAATGAATTAAGGGTTAGTTGATAAATTTGGATTAGATGGTAAATAATTAGGGTTTAGAAGTTGTTAGGGTTTAAGAGATGAGTATTTTGAGGGGGGATTATGGGTTTATTGATTTTAATTTTTGTGGGGAGGAGGAGATATGGGATTTGAGTAAGTGAAATGAGATGTTGTTTCTAGAGTATAAGATTGTAAGATTTTATGTAAAAGGATATTAAAGGATTGGTAAGGTGGGAAGGGTGAAGATTTAATGGTTTGGTGTTGATTTAGTTTGGATAATGGTTGTTTGGTGCGTGGTGTGGTTTGGTATGGGAATAATTGGGAGGGGATGGTGTTGGGGAGGAGTAGAGATGATAGGGGATGGTTGTTATGGGGTGTGTGGTAGGAATAAGAATGTTTGTTAGAGAGAATTTGTGAAGGTGGTTGAAAATAATGAGATAGTGTTTATAAAGAAGAAATTGTGAGAAAGGTTTTAATAATAGATGGAAAAGGGTGATTGATTAAGAGTGGATAAATATGGTTTGTAAGATGGAAGGTTAATGGTTGTATTTTGAGTGGAGGTTAATAATAATTAGAAGTGATATGAGGTTGATGTGGGTTGTTTGTTATAGGATGTTTCTTTAATATAAGGTGAATGAGCGAATTAATAGGATATTAAAAGTAAAAGAAGTAATAAGAAAATATTAATTAGGAAGATTAGATTGGGAGAGATGAATATATGGTGATTAAAAAGAATGAAGAATAATGAAAATTTAGTAATAATAGGAAATTTAAATAGAAGTAAAAGTCGGAAGAATAATGGGGTAAGATATGATGATATAAATGATGTAACTAAGTAGTGTAATGGTGATTGTTTATAGGTTAAATTGAATTAATTTAATTTTAAGTTGGGATGGAATAGTGGGGAAAGGTTGTGGGAAGGGAAGAGTATATTGGGGGAAAAGGGAATGAAATGAAAGGAAAAATTTAATTGAGAAGATAGATGGGATGGAATGTTTTAAGAATGAAGGGAATTAATGTGTGATGATTTTGGGAACTTAGATTAGGAGGGTTGAGGAGAAATATTGAATTGATATAATAATTGTATTAGTGGATTATAAATTGAGGAAAGTGTAGAAGGGTTATAAGATAGGGAGAGGTGGAGAGGAGTGGGGAGAGATGTAGATAGGAGAGATGAATGTATATGATTGTTGGAGGATGGAGATAAGAAATTTAATAGGGTGGGTGATATAGAAATAATAGTTTTTAATTAGGGGGGTTTGGTTTAGAGGTAGTTTAAGATTATATAATTTAGGTGAAGGAATTATTAAGTAAGGAGGGGGTATTGTTAAGGGGAATATTGGAGTTGGATTTGAGAAGAAGAAAGTTAGTGAGGTATATGTGAAAGGAAGGAATAGATGTTTAAGAGAGAATTTTTTGGTTTTTGATAGTAAAGAGTTGTGATGATGTAGTAGAGTAAGTGTGAATGGAAGGAGGTTTGTGGGATTTAGTGGGTGATTAGTTTTTTGATGGGAGTAAAAGATAATTAGGTTTTATTGATAATTAGAGATATGTGAGGTGAGAATGGGAAGATTATTTGAAGAATGGTTAATGATTTAGGGTTATTTTGTTGTGAATAAAGAAGATAAATTTATTTATTTTAATATAGGAAGGAATAAAGAAATTTTGTATGTTTTATTTGTAAGGGAGTTTAATTACTTATGAAGGGGAGAGATGTAGGATTTAATATTTATTAGATATTGTGTTATGTTTAATTGTAATAGATATATATATATTGGATTTGAATTGGGTAAGATCTTGAAGGTGTGTATTTTTGATAATCTAAGATGTTTGATATTATATGTTTATATATTTAAGAATGTTGTTATGGGATATAGTTAGAGAGATTATATGGGGGGTGTGGTAAGTAAATTTATAGAGGTAATTTTGGGTTGTGGAAATATGAGGAATAAGTGTGGTTAATAAATAAAGAGATAGTATTTCAGGTGTCTGTAATATGACTCCTAGATGGAGATGTCTTTAATGTATAAAAGAATCAGCGGGCAATATTGTTGGGGTGTTATTTTAGTTATTCTTGTTGTATGATGTAGGGGATATAGGTGGGATAGGGGTAAATGGGAATTAAAAGGGGTGATGTGATGGGAGTAGAAATGTAGAGGAGTGTGTTTGGAAAGAGTTTTTTTGGTTGTTGTGTGTAGTTTAGTTTATGGAAGTAGATTGGAGGGTGGAATGGGGAATTTTTATGGGGAGGGGAGGGAGGTTAGGGTTTATAATCTGGGGTTATATGTAAGTATTTTTAATGTGTAATTGGTGTATAAGGAGGAATGGTTTTGTTGGTATATTAGGATTGGGTGGGGGTGAATGTGTGAGGGGTTTATAAGTTTTTGATGTAAGGTGATTTATGTTTGGGGGAGTAAGATGATGGAAGAAAGATATGGGTTATGGGAGTTTATGGGTTGTTTGGGGGGATGAGAGGTTTGAATGTGTGTAGTATGAAGTGGAGTTTTTTGGGGGGAGTTAGTATTTTGAAGGATTTGGATTATTGGAGATGTGGGGGTTAGGGTGATGGAAGGGATTTTATGTTTTGGTGATATAGGTTGTTGGGTATAGTGGATTTTGTAGGGGGGGGGGATTTAGGGTTTGTTAGTGATTGTAAATGTGGTTATTAAATGGGAATGTATTGGTTTTTTTTTTTATTATAGGGTTTGGAAATTAAGTGGGTGTTTTTGGGGGAGGTTTGGTTTAGTATTTTTTAGAATTGTATTTTGGATTGTATTAGATGAGGAGGTTATTATAGGATGGGGTATGTTGTATGGTCTTCGGGGTGTGTGAATTGTATGTGGTTGGTAATGATATGTTTATTTGTTATTTATTGGTGAAAGGTATAGAGGGTGTTTTAATTTTTTTTAATTTATTATAGAGGTTATTGATATTAATAATTTTGTCGGTTAATTGTGGTAATATTTGGAATATGTGTATGTTTTAGATGAGTTAATTGTTTAGATAGAGTAAATGAGGGGTAGGGTTATTTGGAGTAGTGAGATATAGTGAGAGGAGAATAGAGAGGTGATATATTAGGGGGAGGTATGAGATGATTGTTATTGGGGGGAATGTGTGTTGTGAGTATAATAATGGATAGATATAGAAAAATAGGTTTCGAAGAAGAGTAGGTTAGGGAAAGGTTATTTGTTATTAATAATAATATGAGAGAGATAAGAAATATAGGGTTAGAATGATAGATAGTTAAGGGTGAATAGGTTAGGAAATAAGAAGTTATGGTAGGAGGATTAAATAAGGTAATGTGTTTATTGGGATTAAAGAGGTAAGTTTATGATAGGGGGGAGGAGGATATTGAGTTGGGATGTTTATTGGGATAATGTGTTTCGTGGGATTTAGATATAATATATTTGGATTGGTTTATGGGGGTGGTTGTTTGGTGAAAGGAAGGGATTGGGGTTGATGGTGAATGTTGGATAGGAGGGGGGGATTATGATATGGTGTGGTGTAGATTAGGTGAATATAGTTTTTAGTGAGGATTTAGAAGGTGTGGTAGTAAGATATGGTATTAGGTGTTTGATGGGTTGAGGATGTATGAGATTTATGGGTGTGCAATGGTAATGGATAGTTTTGGGGGGGGGTGAAGTTAGGGGTGTTGTTGGTTGGATGTAGGTATTATGGTTTGTGGAGGAATGGGTTAGAGTTTTGTGGGGGTTTAGAATGGGGATTATAGGGTTGAGGATGATTAATGGTTATGAAAATGTATTGTGTTGTTTTGGAAATGGATTTTTTGGGTGGATTTGTGTAGGAAGAGATTGGTTGGGGATGGGAGGGCTTTAGATGGATTGTGTGTGGGTATGGGGGGATGTTAGATGGTAATGGGTGTGGGAGTTTGGTTTGTTATTGAGGGGTTGTTAAGTGGAGATTAATTGGGGAGGGTTGGTTGGTTTTGAAGGTTGGTTGTTGTGATGTGTTGATGATTTGAGTTGTTTGGCTTTGTAGGGTGGTGTGAGGTGGTATATTGATGCTGATAGTGGGGGTGTGTTTAGTAGTGTGTGTAGTGGTTGTTTTTTGGGGAGTGGTGTTATGTGTTTTGCTGTGAGGGGTAGGGGATGGGTGGGGTTCTGTGGGGGTGGGGGGGAGGATTTGATTGTGTGGGTGGGTATGAGAGGGATTTGGGGGGGTATTGTTATGGGTAGTGGGGTATTAATAAGTTGGTTATGTGGGTGTAGTGAGGTTTTATATTTTGAGTGTGTAGGGGGGTGGTGGGGATTTAGGTGTGTTGGCGTATGTTGTTGGGTATAGGAATGTTGTTTTTTGGTAGGGGTTTTTGTATTGGTTGATATTTAATGGTTATAGAAAAGGTTTTTAGGTTTGAAAGATATTATTGTAGATATGTTTTAATGATGTATAAGATGGGTGATGTGTTTTGATGTGGGTGGGAAGTGGATAAAAATTATGTTTGAGAGTGAATAATTGATTTTGATAAAATATTTGTTAAAATGTGGATAATATTTAAAGTGGTGAATAAATTGAAGATGTTGTTTATAAGATATGTTTGGGGGTTGGCTAGGGAGAGTTTGAGAGTTGGATGGATATTAATTAGTAGTGAAAATGGGGATGAGATTTGAAAGGGGATGAGGGTGGTGTATAGGGTTGGGAGGGGATTTTGAGGGAAAGTGGCGAATTTATTGATGTGTTAGATTATATGTGGTTAGAGTTGGGGTTATGTAGAATTTGAAAGGTATAATATCGGTGGGAGGGAGGGGTTCTTTTGTTTTTGGTTTATTTGGAAGTGAAGAAGTGCTTATTATTGTGAGTTAAGTGTTTGATTAAGAGATTTTTTATTGGTGGTGTTGAGTCGGATTTAATTGTGGGAGGTGGGAGACTGAATTGTTGTGATAGGGCGTTGTGTTCTTGGAAAAAGTGAAATGGTTTTGAATGGATGTTTTTTGTAGGAGATTGTTAAAATAATTGTTGAGAGAGATATTATTATTATTTTTTTTTTTGTTTAAATTTAAGTGTAAGATATTGTGTGGTGATAGTTTAAGAGTTGTGGAAGTTTGGTTGGGGGTGAAGTTTTTTGTTGTGTGAGTAATAATTTGTTTGTAGATTGGTTTAAGAGTTATTGGGAATATTTGTGCGATGCTTGTGAGAGTTACATGTTTTATTATGATTCTGTGAGATAATTAAAGGTGTCGGATATGAAGTGAGTGTATTGGGATTTTAAGAGGTGGTGGTTATCTATAGTTAATATATGGTATTGGGTTTTGGGTGAGTAACTAGTGTTATAGGTATCTATGAAGTTTTATTGAGATGTTTGAAATTGTAAGAAGATTATATAGTAGATGATAGTGAAAGTGGAGAATGATTCAATGTCGGATAGAATAAGTATTATATGTGAATTAAGAAGATAAAGTGGGAATGATTATATGATAGGGGTATTATTGGAGTCTGGTGACAATATAATATGAGGAGATGTTCTCTGGGGATTGGAATCAATGTGTATGATTAATGTGAAGTATTCGATTTTGGTATTTTTTTTGATGTAATGATGGATTAACGTAGTGAGTGTATAGAAGATAAAAGTCTTTTGATCGGGTGTTGGATGAGTTTGAAGTAGTGATATGGTATGTTCTGGAGGAAGTAAAGGAAGTAAGTAGATAGTAGATAATGGGTATAGGATGACGGTGATGGGGGAGTTCGAGGAGTAGTATATTTATTTTGGGGTGAGTATTATTGATAGCGAGAATTTGATATGAATAATTTATGTGTAAGAAGTAAAAGTGGTGGGTGTTGATAGGAGGCGGTTTTATGGGGTGTAGGGTTTGTATGTTGGGGTTGATTTTGTTACTGTGGGAGAGAGGGCGATTATGTAGGTGGTTTTTTTAGTGTAGAAGTGGGTGGTGGGAGCGTAAAAGAGTAGTTGGGTATGGTTATTATTATTGGGAAGGGGTTTTTTTTTTTTCTTTTTTTGTTGTATATGGGAGGTAGGAGTTTGGTTAATTGATGTTTTGGTGGTATTGTGAGGGTGTTTTTTCTAATGTGTTCGTGTGGGTCCATTTTAATTGAGAGTATTTATATGATGATTTTTGTGAATAGGATTTAGGAAATGTTTTTGTAGTAAAATTTTTTTTTTTTTTATGTTTTGTAGTAGTATGGGGTGTGAGGGGTTAGTTTTTTATGGAGGGGTAGTGTTTAAGTAGAATAAGTTTAGTTTAAGGGGTAGTGATTTTATGGGAGATTAGTGAGGTATTAGTGAGTAGATTGGTATTAAATTTATGTTATTGGTAGGAATGTAATGTTAATTTTATTATATGAGGTATAAATATATGGGTGTGGAGGTTGGTTATGAAATTATGTTTATGTAATAATGAGGTTATGTTATTGTTTATTAATAGTTTTTTTAAATTATATAGTGATATAATAAGAATGTATATTTAATGTTAAATTATATTTGTTTTGGCAATTTATTGTGGTTAAATGATTGGTAGGTTATGTAATGTAGTGAAATAAGTTAGATATTTAAATTTTTTATGGAGTAGATATGTGTTTTTGGAGATTTTTTGTGAGGGTTTAAAATGGGTGAGAGTAAGTATGGGTTAGGTAAGGAAGTATTATGGTGTAAATGAGTTAAGATTAAAATGTTTTTTTAGGAATTTTTGGTGAGGAATTAATAATGGGGTGATTAGTTATGGCGTAGTAAGGTGAGGTAAATATGTAATATTTAAGATTGGGAAATAATGTTTTTTATTTTGTAGTGATGTGGGTGTTTATATGGGGGTAGTGAATGTGAAAGTAATATTTAAATTTTAAAAAGATATGTTGAAAGGTGTAATGAGAAGGTTTTGAATGGGTTTCGTTTAAGTTGTTTTATTAGAGGGGGAATTGTAGAAGAATTTAGTAGGAGAATAGATAGGGTATGGGGTAATAATGGTATGGTTTATGATTTATTTTATTGGAAATGATTTAGTGAAGGAGGTTTTGAAGATGAGTAGATGGGGGTTGTTTGTATGATTATTGTGAGGTTTTTGGGTGATAAATTGAGAGTATTAGTGTATTGGAGTTAAGGGAGGTTGGGAGATGTTGTTATATGGATATATTGAAATGGTATGAGGGTTAAGAATAAGATGATTTGTTATTGATTTTTGGAAAGGTTAAGATTATTTTATGGGAGTTATTGGATTATTGTAGTTTAAGAATAAGGAAGAGTATATGATTTAAGTGAATGTTTTGTGAAAAGAGTATGTGAGGTAAAAAGAAGTTGATAAATGGTAGATAGGTTTTATGAGGGGTAAGAAGTGGGATAAAATGGGAAAGGGAGAGAGGGGGTAGAGTTAAGAGTAGTGGATTTGGTGAGAGGGTTAGGGTGGTGGATGGAAAGAATGTAGAATGGAAGAATTTGTTAATATGAGGGATAGGGAGTAATGTAAGAAAATGGTAATTGTGATGTTTAGTTGGGGTTGATGAGTGGGGTATGGATTGTGTGGGTGTGTTGTTTTGGATATTTTTAGAATTTTTGTATTTATAATAAAGAAAATGGGGGAGAGTGGGCTTTGGTGGTGGTTTGAGGTGGGGTATGATATTAAGAGGTATATGATTTGTTTTATGTTAGGATTATATATTTATGGTGGAGATTGTCTAGGAATGTAATGGAAATGTGAATGTTGATGATATAGAATGAAAAATCTTCTATTTTATTTTAAGAAAGAATGATAAAAATAGGGTTAATTGATTGTATATTTGGAGGTGTTTTAATTATGTGGTTAGTGTAATTTGTTTAATTGGATATGATGATCTGTAAATTTTTTTGTAGTTTTTAGGATATGAATAGAGTTTTTATGGGGTTTTTTGGAAATAGGTTTAATATGGGTAGAATTTTAGATGTTGTGTAGTGATATTTAGATAGTTAAAATTTTAATGTTTGATAGGGGGGTTTTTGGGGTTGTTTTAGTTTTGTATAGTGTGGGGGGATGAGTTATATAAAATGGGGATGTGTATAAAAATAAATTTTAAATGAATTTGTAAGGGGGGTTAGGGTTGTTTTTGATGTGTGGTTGTGGTGGTATTTTTTTGGTGAGGGAGTTTAGATAATGAAGTTTTGTATTTGGTTGGTTAATATTAGTATTTAGGTAAGAGATTTGGGGGAAGTATTATCGATTATTTGATAGAATGATGGAAGAGGGAGTGTTGATTTTATGATATTCTTATTTTTTGAATTGAGGGGGAGGTATGGTAGAAAATATGAAAGGTGGAAAGATTGTTAAAGAGAGGATGTATTATAAAGAGTGGATGTATATTAGAAAGTGGATGAAATGGGTGGTGTAACATTTTGATTGGGGAAGATTCTTTGAATATTTTGATGAGGGGTTGTCATGTTTCATAAAATGTGAGTTGAAGATAGGGGGTGGAAGGATGAGATATAGGGTGGTTGTTGTTTGTGAATTGTGAGATAAAGTGATGGAGAATATGGAATGAGGTAGAGATAAAGAGAGTCTTAAACTATGATATAATGTAGAGGGTGATATGGGAGGTAGGGGAATTAAGGGTATGGGTTGTTAAGTTATGTAGTATATTGAGAATGGTTTATGAGTATGGAGATATTGATGAGGATGTGGTAGAGAGGGGTAGGTTTTTGAGGTGGGAGGGTATTGAGTGAATAAATGGTTAGAGGATGGGTTGATGTTGATTGATGAATTTGTGATATAGTGTGATGTGGTTTGGAATTTTTAGAATATTTATTTAGTAAATAATAATATGAAAAGATTTGAAGAATTTAAATGAATTATTGTGAGTATAGGAAATATATGATTAAGGTGAGAGGGTGTTTGGGGGGGTAGATGGATGTAGATATTATGGAAGAATAATAAATTAGGTTAAATTTGATAATGGGGAATATACTCAGAAGAATATTGAGGGATAAAAATAAGATGAAGATTTAATGAATTAAATAAGGGGTGGAGAGTTGTATGTGGTTGGGATTTATGAGGGTGGAGAGGAAGTTAGTTAATTAAAGGGTTTTTAAGATATATTAAAGATGGGTGGTAGTAGTAAAGTGATTAAAATATAATAATGTTATGAATAAACATATAAATGTGAGTGTATGTTTGTGTAAGTGAGAGTATTGATGGTGTTAGTGATTTGTAGTGAGTATATGATTTTTAAGAGGTTTGGGGTGTGTGAGTTTTATTGGTCATATGGAAGATTTGATGATTTTTATGAATACGATGAGTTATGGGAAGCTTGGAATTGAATGGAGGAATATCATTAGTTAATAATTAGAATGATAATGTTAATTACTATGAAATATTTAATTAAGTATGATGGGGAGTTTGGTGGTGTTAGGTTAGGAGGAGAGATAATATAAGGTGAATTTATGAAGAATTGATCAGAGGTTTTGGTGGATCTTTATGTAATGTATGTGTGATGTCTCTGGCAGTGTTGTTATTATCGGCGATTGTGGACTGATGACGAGCTGATCCTTGCTCATGATGACTGAAGTACTTTCAGCTGAGAACCTGTCCCTAGCGAGTGAAGGCGATCAGAGTGTGACAGGGGGGAAGCCTCGATCATGCCTTTTTGACGCTGTTTCTTTCCATTTCAACTCTTGCATTCACTGCATTGACTAGACATTTGGTGGTGGTTAAACACCTAAGAGTCGTACCTATTTACTTTTTACGCATAACGGCATATACAGTCCCTAGTAATCAGAGCTTATTGAAAAAGCCCCAGACTTAGAGTCCGGACCTTTTCACTCATAAATCGAGAGCGGTGTTTCCCTGATCTGGCTGCGAACTAATCACAACGACTTTTCGACCGCCCTCTAATCCCCTTATGAGCGGGACCCGTACTTAACACTACCCTCATCGTCATCCTCCTCGCCCATGATGAGCGCGCTCGCAAGCAAATTCTACTGGAAAAACAACGTTGATGCGCAATGTCATCATCATCATCTTCCATCATCATCACAACACAGTGACTTCCCTCTCCTGACATTTCTACGATATCATCCTGTCTGCAGCTACAAGCACAGGCACAACTGCAAGACTTGCTGACCGCCGAATTTTTGCCCGATGACCCGTCCTTCTCCCCCGTCTGATGCATCACTATTTGCGATCAGAGCAAGACAAGAATCATCCTCTTTGGCCTCATTATCATTTTTAATGCCTTCATGAACCCAAAAACCGCATTTTCCAGCGTAGTTGATCTTCAAAATGGGATTATCCACATGGTGGTGACATTTTGACATTTTTCTCCTTCGCTTCTTGTTGGATGGATGTGACGATTGATGATGACGACCATTGTGCCAGACTGGAAACGAGGTGGTAAAGCTGCTGATGCTGGTTTGCTTTAACCACTAGAAGAGACAGATTGGGCGACGCTGTTTCGTTATGAATTCACAGCAACCGGGCCCACATGAAGCCTACTCCCCAATCCAACATCCTGTTAGGCTTGGTCCCCCCCACACTGAAAGAGCACCGTCTCCTACCTCTACCTCATGTCCTAACACCCTCTTTGCTCCTTACCACCTGTATTCGCTCCATGTTGTTCAAAAGATAAAAAATTAAAAGGTATAGAAAATTTTTCACATTCTCTATTGAAAACTCGTACTGCAAAAACGCAGAGATCACAGATAAGCTTAAATCCCTTCTAATTTCCAAACAGCTAACTAATTAATCAGATTGATTCTATCGAAAATAACCTTTAAAATGGCGATCCTGTGGAAGAAACCGAAAGACCAAATCAACATGTTCTCCTTCTTTCCCGGGAGTTTACAACTGCCATAGGACTAGTAATTGATATTTTTCACAACAAACATCATAACAATTCGTCTAGTCGTGCACCAAACTGAATGCACCGAGGCAATAAAACTATTCAAAATTACACTATTATAAATTCTTTTTGCAGCAATTGACAAACAAGAATCAATTACTAAACATTTTCCTATCAAAATTAGTCGAACAACGGCTATTAAAAAAACTGGTCCGCACCACGTGCGAATACGCAAGCTATTTAAGATAAGTTATACATGAACAAAAGGTTGGTTTTTCACCAATGAAATACACCAACAGTTACTACCAAAAGTTTTTGCATCCTAATTAGAGTACACAGTGGTCTCTTGAAACAAAACTAGGCTCACCACATGCAATACAGCTATTTAAAGTTACAACAGATAAATCTTTTTTATGAAGAATGACACACAAATAGTTTACTATAAAATTCCTGGATCAAAATTGTCGTACAACGCTATTTGAGAAAAACCTGGGGCCACCTAAGTGCAATACAGCTATTTACAAGATACATGGAATGAGAAATATGCTTCTATCTTCTCCTGCACAATGACACAACAGAACATTACTAGATAATTTCTTATCATAATTCACAACATGCTAATTTGAAAAAACTAGGGGCCCAGCCAATCAGTGCAATACAACTGTTTAAGAAGTTACCGGATTTCAAATTTGCATTTTTGAGCAATAAACAAGAACAGTTACAGTTACAGTTCAAAACAAGTCTGGCGGCACAATATGCCACCCATCTTTCCAAAGCCTGTCTGTTCATTTCTTCTGCAACCGTCCACCCCCACTCCCCCACGAGCTGACAGCCTAGATGGCTTCTTTAACCCTAAGGACCAGCCTAGTTTACCCTCCTTAACAGCCCTAGTTTGAAAGCTACATGGATCCAATTTATGAGAAATAACTTTTTGACATCTGTCACCTATCCATAGTGAATTCAGAGATTGTTATCTCGTGACACACCGAGTTGTCTTTTTAATTAGTAATAAATTTTTATCTCATACAATCCTTTTTGTTTGTGAAAATTATCAAAATTTCATGAAAATTTGAAATATTTGCGATTATAAAGATCAAAAAGTTCTGCTGCATGACAGATATTTTTCACCACATTAAAATGTTTATAACGAGCATATACCATAGTGTCGAGCTATAGGTTGGCATCAGTTTGTCTAAAATGTCTGTTTTGTTGTTTTTACGATTTAAATGCTTAGAATTGTATAATTTCTCACATCTCAAAAATTTTTCAATATAAAATTTTTTTTTAGACCACTCCCGTTTCTGACGTTGCTGTTGAGCCTGCAGTTTAATACCCCCAGTATGATGCCTCTTAGAAACTAGGACCCCTTAACCGTATTTACAACACTATTAGGAGTGTGATAACCCTCATATTTCACAGAAATTATAGCAAATGGAGGAAATTTCAAAATTTCACTTTTTTGCAGATTTTCAATTGTTTCCCATTTTCAATGAATACGTACATTACTATAAATGCAACTTAATATCATTCCCCCAAGTCCCGTGTTTTATGAGATAACCCATAAGTCCCTAGTGCATGATTTCCACACCCATAAACCCCTGAATAATGCATCACCTACTATACCATCTGGTCTCACTTTTCATAAAACAAGTTATTTAGCCCCATTCAGTTTGGGGACAACCTATAGTGCTACAAGACATATAAACACCCCCTAAAACCAGCAATTGAATCTACACCCCTTAAAGAATTATGCCAGTCATTGAGTTATAGACCCCACAGGTGATTCACAAATTTTTTTTAGCATATGTGTAAAATTTAGAAAAAAATTTTTTTGTCAATAATGCTGCAATTTAGACTTAAAAAATTTTTCATATAACAAATCCTGAAAAAAGAACCCTAAAACATTTTTTTAAAAATGTTCTTCCAATTCGGCAATACCCTAACATTGGTTAACTCTGTTTGGGGCTGCAGGCGTATAAGGTGGACCGCTATTTGCTTTGGAATGCAGATTTTGTGGCCATTTCGCATTTTGCAGAAGCCCCCTAAGTACAAACAAGCAAACGCTTCCAAATCGCCCCATTTTGCGGATTCAAGCACCCAACAGATCTCACCTAGGGGGTGTACTGTGCATTTTGGATGCACAGTGTTCCATATTTTTTATTGTTAAATTGGCAATGAAAGTGGGGGGAAAAACGCAGTTCGATTCATGGTTTGTGTTGGGGAGTTTCATGTGATCAGGCGTTCAGGCCGTGCATGTAATTGAAAGGTATAACTTACTATGGGTCGGTACAATTACAATGATATAATTTTATATAGTTTTTTCTGTGTTTAGTACTTTTCACAGTAAAATACGTCTTTAAAAATTGCTTTCTGAATGTTGTCCGGATTCTACACCTTAACTTTTTTATGTATGCTGTGTGAGAGCGTATGGCATTTTTTTTGAGCGGGTTGATTGAATTTTTATTGTACCATTAATGTCAGTATGATAGCTATTAGCATCATTTTAGTAGTTGTTTCGGAATGTTTTATCCAAAATAAGCCGCAATCTTGAGTATGTTTTTGTAGTGTTTATTTATGATATAGAGTCACTGTACGTATAATGACATTACTTTACTCAGGCCGTCAATAAACGAATACAACCTATATACCCAATTAATAATTTTTATTGTTTAACTTGCGTTTTTTTAGTACAATAAAAATACTTTTTTAATTCAACCAAAAATACGTTTATTGCATCGCCAAGAGTCTGTAGTAGCCTATAACATTTAAATTTTATTCCTGTGCTGTTGCAGTGATGGACATGTTTTTAGCGAGTATGAGTGACGTTTTTATTATATCAGTTTTGGACAACTTTTTTATCGCTTTTAAATGCCATTTTTGGAGGCCATGTGAAGAAAAAATACAGCAGATCCTAGTAGTGTTTTTTATTTTTATTTTAACAGGGCTCACGTCGTGCCGTATCCGTAGAATTACTTTACTCTTTGGGTCACTACATATGGCGATACCCTATTATTTTGGTTTTTTTATTTAAGCAACATTAAAAAAAAAAAAAAGTGTTTATATAGTGGTGAAAACAATTTATGCATTGCTATTGCTAGACTATACATTTTTGATTTCCGTATGCTGAGCTTATATGGGTCTTTGTTTTTTGCGATGTTCGTGACGTTTTAATTGTACAACTTTAGCATTTCCTAGAGTTGGGGGAGCTTTTTGATCCAGTTGTATGGCGTATAACGAATAATCTTAATTCTGTGATTGTTGTTGTTGGGTTTGTGTTTTTACGAGTTCACCTAACATAATTATCAGGACAAGGTATACAGTTACGCAAGCGACGAACCAATTTGTACTTTATTTTTTTTTATCTTTTTGGGCGATGGCGTACCGCTTTGGTAAAGGTAAAGTCCGGTTCGTTGTGTTTTATTTATGTTTCGAGTTGTTTTTACTTGGTTATTCACTTGTTTTACTTTTTTTTCACTGTTTTCACATGTTTATTTTAACTTTTTCCCATAGGATTTGAATGAGAATCTGAGATCTTTCCATTCAATAGGAAACAGTGCATAGCTTGTGCTATGACTGGTCAATGACTACTGTCAGTCACAGATCCCCAGAGGGAGGACATCCCAACAGGCACCGGCCGGCCATCGGACCGTCACAGACAACCCTTAAGGCAGTTCCATGCCTTCTCCGGCTGTCTGTAGGTAAGGCAGAGTGTTGCACATCGGCACCGAGATCCGTGCGCTCTGCTAGCCGACAGAGACCAGAGGAGCGACGTCCCTCCTGCGTCTCTCTTATTAGTTGAGCAGACCCATCGTCGCGAAATTAAGGGTAACCGCCCCCCCCCCTCCCCGACGATCCGGGTCGGGGCCGACTCTGAGTGATTCAAGCTGTAATATACAGCGGACTACCCGCCCGATCGGCGATCAGCGACAGAGTACTCCTGCTTTAAGTTCGCTCATGCCTCAGACTATCCATACTCCAGCTGCGTGAACCCCCAGAACGACCTTGACCGTATGATACTCTAAGGTCGTTAAGTTTAAATGACTCTGTCTATCGAAATAAAAAGAAATTCTCTAATCACCTATATTCCCTAATGTTCACAGCTAAAAGTCAAGTTGTCTGTATATTAAAGATAAATCTGTTCCTCTGAGCTACTGTATGTAACAAGAAGACGACTCTCTAATGTTAGACTACTGAAAAAGATGCTGAACAGAAACGCTAGTCTATGCAAAACAGGTTCATTAATCACCATACACATCAGAGTCAGACGTCTGCGACACCCACTCACCCAGCTCTATGCTCTTAAGCTATTTGTGGCTCGCCAAAAAATACAGGAAGCGCCGTAAATGGCGCGATTTGTAGAATGATATTAACCGTACATATTAACAGCAATTTCATCTTATTAATCAATAAGATCTGATCAGACGAAATACCGCCCATTTCAAACTCTTCTTTTATCGGCTTCATCCCTACCTATCACATAAAAAATAATGTAGCTACAAATAAAAAAATGCGCAGCAATGAAGCGCAGTCTGGTCAGTGTGTCGGAGTGACAATGTTAAATTAAACCTCCCCAACAACTAACATGAACGACTGACAGTGGAACGAATCGCTAATCCGCATGTCCACAAAACAAAACTGAAATAAATTACCGAACTTGAATATGGATATTGGTCACTAGTAGACGTAGGTTGACATTGCAACCATGGTTAAAACAAAAAATTATAAAAAAAGTAAATAAAAAACACTGCTAAAAAAAAAAAAGAAAAAACTGATTAGTGATAAAGTCACTCTTTAGCAGGCAGGGGAAGGATGCTCAGCTAGGCTGCCTGTATCTCTGATGATGTGAGACAGAACAGGTAGCCTATCAACCACTAGAAGCCAACAATCTCACAGAGCCAGAGGCAGCGCAGCGGAGAAGAACTCCGTCGAAGATCAGAAGAACTGGGGGGCTCAGGACCACTGGACCATCAATGTACAATAGAAAACACAATTAGTCAGTAACGGGCACTGCTCTGCCAACTATTCCGAACCGGAATGGTGGTGCAGAGTGGTGCTCGTTAGTTTAAAGAGCAGACAAGCACTGCGATTGGATGATCGGGATCGACCAACCAATCGCAGCGCTGGGGGTGGTGCTACCACCACAAATGCACCCCATCCTAGTCTCTGATGATTGGTGTTATGCTATACAGCACCAATCATCAACGGTCACTGCGCCGGCCATTGGATTTATACTGCAGCGATTGCTGATGTGGGGGGGAGGGGGGCATCAAGGGGAGATGCTCTGCTGTCAGGGACAGCAGGCATTTCCCCTGTACCACCGTATCTTTAGAGGCTATGATTTTTACAGTAAGTCCCATGTCAGGAAAGGGTTAAAGCCTTTCTCCAAAAGCTTCAAGTTCAACAGTGAGGAGCTGTTATTGTGCCTGTACTAGACTCAATTTCATATCAGTCCTCCTATGCACCCTCCACCTTGTATCACTTAGTCAATAAAAACGATCTCTGCCATGTTTGACGTTTGCAACATCCAGCTAAAAAAGACTATTTTTTTTTCTCGCATCCCCATAAGATCTACACTCACATTGATTACATTTTGAGTGCTAAATCGATTATTGATAGGGTTCTCTCCCCACCAGCATTGGGACCATATCCTGGTCGGACCACACTCATGTTCATGTCTGCACAGAGGAATTTTTTAATGCATTACCAAAATACATATGGAGACTCAATAACTTAATCCTCCATTCATCTAAATATGTTCCTAAAGCTGAATCTACACTCACAGAATTTTTTCAACTGAACGGTAATAGAGAGGTTTTTTCATTCATTTCATTCATGTACACCTTATGGTGCTCCCAGAAGGTGTACATGAGAGGTCATTTCTTACAAGCTGCATCTCATGACAAAAAAACTAGAAACTCTGTGATTTATTAGTTACAATAAAAACTGACACATCTACATAGTTTAAATAAAACCTCTTATAACAATGAGAGAGCTAAAGAAATATCACAAACACAAAATAAAGTGCGTAGTATTAATTCTTATAAATTTAAAAGGCTCTTAGAAGGCTTAAACTCTCATGCTATCGGCAAAACAATAAAACTAGTGCCATGTTGACTAATAAACTCAAAACTTGGTCAGCCAAATCCACGACCTCTTTTCTGAATAACATGAATGGGAGGTGTTGTACAAGACCTTCAAGGTATCGCAGATGCATTTGCAGACTATTATCAATTGCTCTATAACCTAAAGCAGGATCCCAGCACTCCTCAACCGCTTAATGATGCGATATAACACTTTTTGTCTAAACTCTCTCTCCCATCCCTAATTGACTCCCAGACTGAACTATTATCAGCTTCAATCTCAATTGCTGAAACCACACCTGCCATTAAAAACCTCAAACCCAATAATCTAACTGGCCCCGATGGTCTCAATAACGATTATCATAAAAAATATAACATCATTTTTACCCCTTTTCTAAAAGCATTATTTAAAGGCATTTCATGCCTGGTTTGTCCTGCTTCAGTTTTCAATGTGTTAAAAAAGGATTGTGTATGTTTTATTTAAACTCAACAGCCCGCGGCTCAAAATCCCCTCCTTTCCCCCAGTGTGCTCACTCTAGTCAAAAAAGGTCGTTCATGTTAAAACTTTGATAATACGTGTAGCTGAATGGTTAGCACTTCTGCCTTTTTTTCCCTCAGTGCACATACCTGATTGAGGTTTTTTTTTTCTTTTTATTTGTACTGTTTGACTAATTACTAAGGAGCACAGAGAACAGGAGTAGAATTAAAGTATCGGGGGTTTTTAAAACTCGCGCAGTGATGTTGTAATTAATAAATTTTGGAAGGACGTACTGCCTAAAAGGATCATGATGTCATATCATGACATGACATGATGGCATGTGTGGCCAGGACTGAGGATCTCTCGTCACTGGTCGTATCCTCTAAAGACAACTGTCCCAACTATGGTTTCACTAAAGGAGCACCTAAATCAAAAATGGTATAGAGTTTTTTAAATAATGTAAATTGGGGGAAAATGTTTATTTTTTAAATTTTGAAAGTTTCCCCCACATCAATTTTACTTCGTGAAAAAACCCTTTTAAAAGAATTTTAAAAGGGCTTTTCCTTTCCCCCAAATAAATGCAAAGGCTAGCCACTATCCTCCGCTCATTTGCCCAAAGGGCGGGATTCAAAAAAAGGACCCCTAAACTGCAGATGGAAACTTGGAAATTTTTTAACTATAATATCAGGGTTAGGCAATCTCATCTGCCTTCTCTGCTTCTCACTTTGGATGCAGAGAAGGCATTTGATTGCGTCCACTGGGGGTATATGGCTTCAGCATTGAAAACATTTTGGTAATATTCTCCATGCTATCCTTGCGCTCTACTCCCTCCCTTCTGCCCAAATTTATACTACTGGGATTTTTTCCACAGCTTTGAAAAACTGAAATAAACATTTTGCCCCTCTCACAGGCTGTCAAAGAATGCAGTTTGCAAGCTGGTGTTTTTTTCCTTATTTTTTTCTTTTCTTTTAAAATTTGGAGGTCGGTTAAACCAGTGAGGGGCCCGTGAATTGGCTCTATTGAGAGGTAAGGATAGTGTGGGGACTCCCCTTTTTTTTGAGATCACGTTGAAAGTCATGGGCATTAAAAAAATCCCTTTTTATCAAAAAATGTGAAACCGGGGGTCTCAAAATTTTTCCCGGGTTGCCCTCAGTCCCCCTTTTTTAAATTTTTAAAATCTGACTGAAACCCTTTGGCCTGTTCACACGGGTTATTTCGGACGGTTTGCAGACGGAAATTTACGATCGGGCCAAACCGTCGGCAAAACCCCCCGAAAAAAAGGGCACAGCCCATTTTCTATTGATTTTTTAATAGAAAATACGGCTCGTCGTTAAAACGACGCAAAAATTCCCTTTCCCGGGTTTTCCGCCGGGGGGGGGGGGGGGGGGGGGGGGGGGGGGGGGGGGGGGGGGGGGGGGGGGGGGGGGGGGGGGGGGGGGGGGGGGGGGGGGGGGGGGGGGGGGGGGGGGGGGGGGGGGGGGGGGGGGGGGGGGGGGGGGGGGGGTGGGGGGGGGGGGGGAAATTTACAGGGAATCCCGGGGCGGAAAAAAAAATTGACCCTGTCCCAAAAAATTTCCGGAAAGGGTTCAAAAAAACTACAATGATTGTAATGGTTTAATTTCCTGGGAAATCATTACAAATAGTGCCACACTTAGTGGCAAATTATGTGCAACTTTATTTTCAAATGATTTTAGAACGTATTTACACCGGGGAAAACCGTTGTTTAAAACTTTTGAAATAAACCGGGTTTAAAGAGGCCCCTTTAAAATTAAAATTTTTTGGCAGAACCAAGAGGGCCCCAAAAAAATTACGTACGAGATAGAGCACACAAATTGGGCTATTTGTCGACAATATTATTTTAGCTATCTCAATACCTGTAAAATCGATTAAAGCTTTCAAATGTTCTAAAAAAAACTGAGCTCCATCTCCTACTACAAGGTAAATGCCTCTGAAATTTTTATTCTAAATATGGAAATTTCATGTAACTTTTGTGCATCTATACAATCGCATTATTCATACCAGTGGTCAGATGCTAAATTTCCCTACATGGGGATCTCATTTACGTATCCACCCTCAAAGCTTGCTCTTGCCAATTACTGTACAGTGCACTTTATAAACTTTTTCAGGGAGATTTGTAATTACCAAATGCCAAAATTTTTTGGGGTGGGGCGTATAAAAGCTCAAAAAAGATGCACTCCCCCAAAAACCTTAACCTTTCTTTTAGGAAATTTTTTAAATTTAAATTTTTCAACTTTTCCCCATTAAAATTCTTTTTCAAAAACATCTTATGTCTTTTATTTGTCAAAATAAAAAAAACCCAAAAGAAACGGATAAAATTCCCTTTTACTTATTTTTAAGGGGTGTTGGGCTGCCCCCCGCTTAAAAAAAAATTAAAAAAACGCCCCTTGGAACAGTCCAGATTGTGCTGGCTCCATGACTTCTCAAAGTAATCAGTGTCTATGGGGGAACAATTGCTGGGGGTGTT
>JAODAL010051794.1:0-26448 GCA_025379985.1 Phyllomedusa bahiana | reverse complement strand
GCATGCGGTTTCGCCAGCACTGGAAGGAGCACCTTCCTGTACCTCTACCTCCATGTGCTACCCCCCTCTTTGCTCGTTACCACATGAATTTCGATCCATGTTTAGAAATATAAAAATTTGAGAAGGTATGGAATAGTTTTGGAAAGTCTCTTATTAAAAGACGGCAAATCACAGCTATTCTCAAATCCCTCTAATCAAAACAAAATTGCTGGATTCAAATTTAACTGCAAGGTGCACCTTTCAATTCACCTGTGGTGACTATAGAATTGCTGTTTTAAGATTTACGTGCAAGCTGCGTCAATGAACAAAGCTGTAGTGCGCCAAAGTAAAAAAACACGTATCTGTTATGTTTTCGTAGAATAAACTGTATTTTTTGCACCTTTCAATTCACCTGTGGTGACTATAGAATTGCTGTTATAAGATTTACGTGGAAGCTGCGTCAATGAACAAAGCTGGGTGCGCAAAAGTCAAAAAACACGTATCTGTGATGTTTTCGTACGATACATGGTATTTTTGGCAACAAACAACCTTGCTGACTACAAGATGGCTGGTTTGTAATTTAACTGCAAGGTGGATATATCAACAGTCACAGGTGTAATGGGTAAAATTGAACACCTATCTGAAATGTATACTGATAATAAAAGTGGAGTTTTGCAGCTAACAAAGAGTCCTGCAGTTACTAGAAATGATGTGTATCCAATATAAGTTCAGGCTGCCCAATATCCAGGAAATATTTCAATAGCAAACTGTTAATAATAAAGATATTCCACTACCATGTCTACACTAAGTCTTGGTGAACTTTATCCAGTGTTCTTTATAGATAGAGCTTGTCTGTGTTCGCCCGCGGCCCCCCCCCTCCGCTCCCACCGCCGTGAATTTACAGTGGCAGATTCTGCTTTAAAATTCTCTAGCTAACTACATAAAATCTTCAAATCTCTAATCTAACTAAATTGGAAGGATCACAGCTAATAGTAGAGGTTTCTCTGTGCAGAAATAGACTAATATCGCTGAGCTGTTTGGCCACAGGCAGAACGCACGTCCTATTCCTATGAGACGCTGAGAGACAACCATACACATCCCAGTCATGACGTCGCACACACATCTCACCTTGCTCTATTCTGTAATCTCATTTGCTGGCCGCCAAAATTACAGGAAGCGCCGAAAAAGGCGCGATCTTAATAGATGATGCACAGATTTTAACCTTAATTATCGCATGATCTGGAAATTTCGATCACCATAAAAACCTTGCCGATTTCAACTTTGTCGATAAAAATCGCTCAACACTAGTTAAGATAAATATAAGGTTCTGCAGCGCCACCTAGTGACACCTTTGAGGATATACAGTTGTTTATTTAAAATTACATGGATACTTTTTATATGAATTGTTTCTATAGGAAGGATATTGTGTTTGGAGATGTTTTTGAATAGAATATGAATACTTGATTGGTACATCCATACCTCCCACTTGTTTTTTAGCCAATGGGCTCATCACTTTATTCTTAGGGCTTTCTTTTTAACCCCTTAAGAACCCGGCGTTTTTTTTTTTTACACGTTCGTTTTTCCCTCCTCGCCTTCCCAGAACCATAACTTTTTATTTTTCCACCTCCATAGACACATGAGGGCTTTTATTTTGCGGAACAAAATGTACTTTCTAATGGTGTTATTCACTATACTATAGAATATACTAGCGAACCGCAAAAAAATTCTAAGTGGGACAAATTGTAAAAAAAACATTTTCGCCATGTTTGCAGGTGTTTTGCTTTTACAGCGTTCAATCTTCAGTAAATATAATGTGTTATCTATATTCTACAGTTTGATACGCATCCGGCAATACCAAACATGTAGGGTTTCCGTCATGTTTTGGTACCATAAAAACATTCCAAACATTTTCTATTTTTGAAATCTGTGGCGCCAGTTTGTGCGACCAATAACTTTTTTGTACTAACATCTACGGACGTCAGTGAGGGGGCATTTTTTGAGGGTGAAGTGCACTTTTTATTGCTGCAGTTTGTAATGCAGGCAACTTCTTTGATCACTTTTATTCTATTTTTTAAGTGACGTAAAATGACCAAAAAAGCAATTTTGGCATTTGGATTTTTTTTCTCTTCTACGGTGTTCAGTGCACGGGATAAATATGTTATATTTTTATAGATCGGACTTTTTTGGACACGTCGATACCAAATATGTGTAACTGTTTTATTATTTTATTGTTTTTTTTTGTAAAATGAGGAAAGGGGGGATTTGAACTTTTGATACTTTTTTTTTTGTACTTTAAAACTTTATTTCTTTCTTTTATTTACTGTAACATTGAGTCCACCTATGGTGCTTGACTACTAGGGGGCACGATCGTTAATACAGTCTAATGCATTGCATAGAAAATGCATTAGACTTTACCAAGATGGCGGTTTCCCCACTTCCTGTCTGTGGCCGGAAGTGGCGCAAACCAGGACATGGCAGTGATGGGAGCCTTCACAGGGCCATGCCCGGGTGTAGGATTGCTGCAGTTATGCTGCGATGGCGCCGATCGCCCTGAAGATTCATCCAGACGTCGCGGGCGGGCGACAGTGCCCATTCACACTATAACAGCCAGGTGTTAGTGGCGATTAGCCGCTAACACTCGGTGACTTTGTGGGAGTGTCGCGGAGCGATCCCCCTGAAAAACCCCTTAGGGACCATTGGACGTATGAGTACTCCAGGGTCCCTAAGGGGTTAAATATCCCACCTCATTTCTGATTGGTCCACCCAACCACATAGGTTTAGAGTCTTCTGTATGATAGGTTTATATTATAACCAATGATAGGATTACCTTCCCTTTAAATATGTGATGTTATTCCCGATCTATATGTAACACTTTTATCTGAAGAAGCGTCAGTACAGGCGTGAAACGCGTCATACAGTGTTATTCGGTGGAAAAGGTTAACACTCTTTTTTTTTTTTTGTAAACATAATTTTTATTAAATTTTAAAATAGCAAAAAAATATAATTGTCCATTAGATGAGATACCACTTGATACACAAAGAAATAATATAAGGCATCATTAGTACAAATGAGAAAAGTACTAAGCAATGAAAAGTACAAAATAGCACTAATGACATACTTTGGCATCATAATAAGGATGAAGCAAAAGACGGCTCCATCTTCACTAAAGAAAGAAAACAAAAAATTAATAAAAAAGTAACCCCCCCCCACCCAAAAAAAAAAAAAACTCAGAACAGTGGTACCCATACGCAGATATGTATCAGAGCCATAAACACATTCACCGATCTAATCAAGTACGGTCTGGGATAAAAGCTGAAAACAAATCCTGTGCTGATACAATGCTGCGAGATCGCCACACGGCCCCCGTCCCCTAAAGCCCGAGGGAGAGAAATAGATAGAGGACAAATTCACCCCCAACTCTGACGCACAGTCACCAAGGGAGTATCCAGGGCATGGTGTCAGGATATGGCTGAGGTCAAGCTCCCATGTTATGGGATACAGACATCCAAAGCCCCCAGAGTGCCTGCTAATCGAGAGGAGAGATACCAGGAGGTGTAGACAAAAGGCTGCATGATCTCCTTGATCTCCTGGGGGGTGTAAAAGTTACCTATGAACTCCTGCCATTTCTTGAAAAATGTAGAGCATTGGGTTTCCTTAGTCCTGATAATGTCTATTCTGTCCATTTCCAGATGATGTTTTACCACCTGGATCACTTCCTGCAATGTAGGGACAGTTGGTTCCAACCATTTGGCCAGGAGGCTTCTTTTAGCCGCTAATAAAAATATATGCAGAAGTGGGTGGTTCCTAAAATGTTGTGGTAAATTATGGAACAGGAGCTGTGTTGGCTCTAAACTTAAATGACACCGAAGCTTAAGATTCAGAGTTTGTATGACTGTCTCCCAGAACTTCATGGTTTCCACACAGGTCCATATACTATGGACGAAATCCGTGCGGGGGGTGCCACACTTGGGCAGGACGTCAAACAGTCTGGACAAGCTGGATGGCGGGGAATATTAAAGCCGTAAATTGCGGAATGGGCAATTCTAAAGAATGTATCCCTCCACTTCTCATTAACTATATATTTATGGATCTTCAGCCATCCCTGGAGAATTGTAGTAGAGATCTCCTGGTTAGGGTAGACCTTTTCCCATTAGCAAAAATCCTGCAAGGCCCCTCGTCTTCTGACCCCTACGAAGACCAGCAATATACGCTGATAGAGAGTGGTCTGTTGAAGAAGTAGGGCCAATGACATTATCAAAAGCATTCAATTGAAAATGAGATGGCCTCATGTCCTTACTTCTATAAAAACTCACTATTTGGGAGTAAGCCAAAAAATGCGATGGTGGAAAGGTATATTTTTAAGATAATTCTGAGAGAGAGTAAATCCGTTGTTGGGAAGGGGGAATGAGCTGGGAAATAGTTAAAATCCCCTTACTCCTCCAGAGTTTAAATTGGGGGTTATTAAGGCCAGGTTTGAATTCTGGGTGTCCATAGATAGGAAGGTATCTACTGGTCTGGTAGGGCAGAGAGAACAGGGTTCTACAGGCCTTTCAGGCTCCAATCGTGTCCCTCACAATGAGGCTATGTTTCGCCACCTTAGGAAGAGCAGAATATTTGGAATGAAGAAGGCCTGGAAGCGTCCATGGGTGAACCAGTGCCGCCTCAGTAGAGAGATTGGAATATCTGGAAGACTGTTTAACCCAATCCGATCCATGACACAGGAGGCTGGCTAGATTATACAACCTCAGATCCGGCAACTTCAGCCCCCCCCCCTATCCCTTGGGAGGATCAGTTTTGCTAGGGCTATCCGGGGGCGTTTTTTATTCCATAGGAAAGAAGTGAAAGAGGTATAAAGTTGGCGGACATCTTTATGTCTAAGCAATAAGGGGATTGTTTGTAACAAATATAGTATTTTTGGGAACGTCATCATCTTGAGAAGATGAGCCTTAGCAAGTAAGGGGAGTGGAAGATGCATCCATCGTTCTAGTTTCTTACCAATTTTGAGGAACAGAGGGGGGTAATTGAGGTGATACATGGACTCGGGGGACTTACCGATATTTATTCCCAGATACTTGATGGAGGCACCCGCCAAGGATATAAATTGTAAATTGCGAAGTCGATGTGAGGAGGGTGAATGAGCAGGGGAGAGATCCAACAATTCTGACTTAGAAACATTAACCTTGAAGCCCGAGAAAAGGCCAAACTCATGTAACAGATCTAAAGCTATTGGAACCTCCACCAGAAGATCATCATCAAATAAGGAGACCTTAATATTGGATGAACCATTATTAATGCCCAGGAGATCTGATTAGCGGCCAGGGCTCTGGAGAGCGGCTCTATGGCCAAATTAAACAGTAGTGGGGATAATGGGCATCCCTGGCGAATGCCTCTCCCCAAATGAATGGCCGTAGAAAGAATACCCGGGGTATAGATCTGGGCGCGGGGATTGGTATATAGTGAAGAGATATAAGAACGGAAGGCATCCCTGGAATCCGAATCCGTCCATCACTGCCCCCAGCCATCTCCAGCTGACCATGTCGAATGCTTTTTCTGCATCAATAGACAGGACAGCTGGAGAAGGATGAAGCCCCGGATTACATTTGATCTCATCCAGAACAGTAATGACTTTACGAATATTAAAGACGGCCGCTCTGCCCTTAACGAATCCCGTCTGTTGAGGGCTAAAAAGACAGGGAAGATGGGCCAGCCTGTCTGCCAACACCTTAAAATAATTTTTAAGTCAACATTTATTAATGAAATTGGGCGGTACAAGGAGGGGAAGACATGTCCTTCCTGTTTCGGTAAAACTTTTATAAACGCCGTGTTCATATGTTGCGGGATGGGAGTGTTAGTCAGGAATAGATTAGAGACGGTGGTTAGAAGGGGTGTGACTTTAGGATTAAGAATCTTGTAGAATTCTCCTGAGAAGCCATCGGGGCCGGGGGCTTTATTATTACTCAAGTTCTTAATAACCCTAGAGATTTCTTCATTTTGGATGGGTTGGTTAAGAGGGGAGAGACAGATGGCCAAGCCAGTCTGAGGGGTCCCTGTCCTCGGAAGTCTCTGGTGAATATAAATGGTCATAAAACTCGCGTAGGACATTATTAATAGCAGTAGCAGAATATTGCATATTCCCGCATGAGTCTTTCAGTGCATAGATATTGGAACTAGAGTTAATCCCCTTAGCTAAATTGGCTAAAAACCATCCCGCTTTGTTCCCAAACCTGAATAATTTAGCTGACATCCGGGACCGCCGGGACACCTCTCTATACTCCAGCCAACACTCATACTCTTTTTTAGTGTTAGACCATTGGAGTTTGGCTGCAGGAGTTGGGTTGGAGAGAAAATCAGTGTAAGATTGCCGAAGCTTCTCACTCAACAATCTAATTTGATCCGCAACCACCTTCCGACGGGTGTTAGTGTAGGCAATCAAGTGGCCTCTAATGACCGCTTTAGCTGCCTCCCAAAGTAAGATTGGCTCCGTCCTATCCTCCGGGTTGTCTTGTAAAAATTGCAGCCACCACCCTCGGAGGACATTAGCACCCCAAGGCTGACCCTAACCCCGTGTCACTATTACCCCAGTACCCAACACACCAGGGATACTGGAAAGAGCCGGTAGCCGTCAGGAGCGGACCCTCTAATGTGATGGTCCGCTTCTGGAGCAGCTGCAGGCTGGTATTTTAGAATAGGAAGAGACCAGTGTTGATGTTTCTTCCCATTCTGATAGTATCAGGCTGCCGCTGTCGGTTTTACCCTGGCTGGTTATGGAAATTGGGGGGACCACCACGTCGTTTTATTTTATGAAAATTTTTTTATTTAATGAGAATATGCACATTGGCATCCACTGTAATGTTTACAGGAGGTGCCCACGGTAGGATTGTCAATAAATAAATTATTTTCAAAAAAAATAAACGATGTGGGGTCCCCCCCATTTTTCATAACCAGCCAAGGTAAAACCAACAGCTGCAGCCTGATACTATCAGAATGGGAAGAACCATCAATACTGGTCCCTTCCTATTGTAAGAGTACCAGCCCGCAGCCACCACAATAGCGGACCCACATATTATAGGGTCCACTTCTGATGGTTACCCAGCTCTTCCCTGTACCTCTGGTGCATTGGATATTGAGTTAATAGTGACACGGGTTAGTGTCGGCCTTGGGGTGACAAAAACTGCGGCAGGCTGACGCCAAGCCCGAGCGATAGTAATGAGGAGGTGTCCATGAGACACCACTAATATCACTGGAAAAAATGGGGAAAAAAATAACGCAGAAACAAAATAAAAAAGCGCTTTATTTAAATAAACTCCCCTGACGCCGGCTCTCGGGACCATGTTAGTTTAGAAATAGATACTACGCTGGTCCGACGTAGTCTAATGAATCCAATAATATTATACTCCATTCCCTGCACCCCTGAAGGTCACGGCTGTGGCTAATCATCTGGGGGTGCAGGGAATGGACAACAATCTCTGGGGGATTGGTCTTCTGTCTCCCCCCAGAAGATTGTGTTGTAAGCTGTGGCCTTTACCTCCTCTTTCACCCCTGCGGCCTAGTGTCAAAACAAAATACAACCCTCACCATGTGGTCATGGTGTTGTGGTATTATTCAGTCACTATGTGATGGTGATATGTGGTCATGGTGTGGTGGTATTATTCAGTTACTATGTGCTGGTGATATTCTCATGGTGTGGTGGAATTATTTGATCTCTGTATTGCGGTATCATTAATAATATTAATCTGGGAGTGGTCAGGAACAGTAGATAGTTGTACTCTGTACAGCGCTATTATGTGGTCCCTGTATGACAATTATATAGTGGTATCATCCACAGAACATTGTCTTACAGCTATTTGTATGGATCTCTGTATATACTGTACATTACTTTATATAAATACATATTTACAGACCCTAGTGGCGCCACTGTTGTGTTGGCGCTGGTCTTCTGGAGGGGTGGGGCATGATTTTGTTTGGGGGCGTGGTTATAGATGTGTCCTGGTGTGATGTAATTTGGGTGTGGTCAGAGGTGTGGCCTGATATGATTTCATTTGTTTGGGCGTGGCCATAGGCGTGGCTAATGTGTCCTTATTTGCAATCTTTAAATGTTGGGAGGTATGCACCTGTCCTGGAACATCCGGGAGACTTCAGCAAATAGGGGCGATTTCCCGGATCCCCGCGAGAGCTGGTAAACCTTCTGGAGCTGAATGGCTGCCCAGGGCTCTTTAACCCCTTTACCGATATATGACGTATAGGTATGTCCTGATGTCGGTAAGAAGTTGTGTAGCTAATTGCAGCTAACGCCCGGTGGTGATTAACCCCTAGACGGCGCGGCCAAGATTTCTGCAGCGTCTAAATGAATGAGAAACGGTGCGCAGCAAAATCGACAGCTCCCGATCGGTTAACATGGCAGCTGGAAGTCTTGTGAAAGCTTCCATCGCTGCCATGTTTTGAATTTCCCCACTTCCAGCCCCAGGCAGTATGTGGGAAAACCGCCATCTTTGTACACCCTAATGCACTGTCTATACAATGCATTAGACCAGGGGTCTGCAACGTCGGCTCTCCAGCTGTTGGGAAACTACAACTCCCATCATGCATTTATATAATCTGTATCACTGGGCATGATGGGAGATGTAGTTTCCCAATAGCTGGAGAGCCGATGTTGCAGACCCCTGCATTAGGCTGTATAAACGATCACGCCCCCTAGTGGTGAAGTTCCCTAGGGGGACTCAAAGTTAAAGTAAAAAAGAGTTTTAAAGTTTAAAAAAAAACTAAAAATTAAAAGTTCAAATCACCACCCTTTTGCCATTTTACAAATAAAAAAATAAAATAATAAAAAGTTACACATATTTGGTGTCCAAAAAGTCATATCTATGAAAATATAACATCATTTATCCAATATGCTGAACACCATGAAAGAAAAAAAAATTCCAAATGCCAAATTTACGTTTTTTTTTTGTCTTTTTGCATCCCATAAAGATGTAAATAAACGTAATCAAAAAAGTTGCCTGCATTCCAAACTCGTAGCAATAAAAAAGTGCACTTCATCCCGCAAAAAAAAAAAATGCCCCTCACTCAGGTCCGTAGTTGTCAGTACAAAAAAGTTATTGGCTGCAGAAAACGGCGCCGCAGTGCAAATTTCAAAAATAGAAAATGTTTGGAATTTTTTTCTACGGTACCAAAACATAATGGAAACCCTACAAGTTGTGTATTGATGGATTCACATCAACCTGTAGAACACAGATAATGCATCATTTCTATTGGGGAGTGAACACAGTAAAAGCAAAACACCCGCAAACATGGATCAAGTAAGTTTTTTTTTTTTTTACACATTTTGCTCCACTTAGGACTTTTTTGCGGTTTCCCTGTATATTGTATGGTACGGTGACTGACGCCATTAGACAGAACATCCTGGCCCGAACATAAAATCCCTCGGGTCTATGTAGGTGGAAAAATAAAAAAAGTTATGGCTCTGGGAAGGCGAGGAGGCAAAAAGAAAGAGAGCCATATTATTATGACCGTCCGTCAGGAAGGGGTTAAATAATCAAAATCAGCACAGGCAGTAATATCGGACACTGCCCTGATGCCACTGAAGGCAGGGGCGCGCGGCAGCTGAACCCGTGTGTTTTACAGTAATGATTGACGTGTGAAGCAGCTGGTGCCGATGAGCAGGCATGAAAACTATTTCTCCTGTGCTCTGCTGCCTCCCACCTCCTCCTGTGCAATGTTAGAGGGGAGAGTCACCACCCTGCAGACTTTCACATCACAGCCCGGCAGCAGGAGGGGTCAGCAGCTGCTGGAGATGACAGGATTTGCACATGCTTTCTCGTACACTGTTCCTGTCTGGAATCGGTGGTGGGGCTATCCCGTCGTTTCCTCTTCCTCACAACAGTGCCTGGGGAGACAAGAGGTGGAATGTCCTCCAAAGAGTAGAGGAGCAACAGAGAACAGGAGGGGGTTTGCAGTAACTCTGGAGCAGAAGACTTCCAAGGTCATTTCGGGCACTCTCCTTTCAGCTTCAAGGCAGCAGTTTGCCTCATCCATGGTACCAGTTGAGGAACTCCTTTCATGGGCTTCTTGTTGGCTGAGGGCTCAGAGGAGGAAGCTGTAGGTTTTCTGAGATGTGCAGCTGTCTCGGAAACAGACTCACCATTCTTCTTCTTCTGGGTAACGGGAGGGGCAGCCTATATGTTGAGGGTCCATTGTTTCACGGCCCGTCAATGTTCCTCTCTGGAGGTGTTGTCGCCTGCTGGTCGAGCTCCTTGTTCTTGGGGGCTTCTTTGCTGGTAGGGGCCATAGCGTAGATGCCTCTTCTTCTGGAGGGCTTCTGCTGCTGGGGCTGTAAGATCCTCGTCCTGTTCCGTACCGTTAAGGCTCTCTGTTGCTCAGAGTCGTCCACGTTACAGCTCCTCAGCGTCAGGGAGGTCTCCTCTTCATCACTGGGGGGTCTCCTCCTCATCAGCCTTGTTGCCGGGTTGCTGATGCCGTCATCTCCGCTTCTTGGCTCTCTGGAAGTCCTCCTCAGGAATCGGACCCAAAGGGAATCACAGGCTGCAGCCCCGAGATCAGCGGCTCTTACACTGATGAGAACAGATGCTGCACTTAAAAGGCCGAGAAGCGATCTGAGACACAGATGGGGAGTAATGAGCCCGTGAGGAAAACAGGGGAATAGATCGCTCGTTCCTCATAGGGTTAAATCTGTGTGACTAGTGCAGCCACTTGCAGAGCTTCATTCCTTCCACGCCCTTGTTTTCTCCAGAGATCTCAGCACTGCCTCTGGCTTCCAGGTAACACCATTATCTGTTATGTGCTCTGCATAATATACAGTTGAAACCAGCAGTTTCCCTCCACTCTATATAAAACCCCATCAGCAGGTTTTCTCCCTCCCTCTAAATAACAAGCCCCATCTGCAGTTTACTGCTCCCCCTCTATCTAAAGCCCATCTGCAGGTTTCACCCTCCCCTATATATAGCCCCATCTGCAGGTTTCTCCCTCTATATAAACCCCATCTGCAGGTTTCTCCCTCCCCTCTATAATAAGCCCCATCTGCATGTTTTCTCCCTCCCACTAATAACAGCCCTCATCTGCAGGTTCTCACCCCCTCTATATAAAGCCCCCATCTGCGGTTTCCCTCCCTCTATATAAGCCCAACTGCAGGTTCTCCCCCTCTATATAAAGCCCCATCTGCAGGTTCCTCCCCTCCCTCTATATAAATGCCACCATCTGCAGGTTTCTCCCCCCCACATATAAAGCCCCATCTGCAGGTTTTTTTCCCTCCCCTCTATAAAAGCCCATCTGCAGGTTCTGCGCCCCCCTCTATATAAAGCCCAATCTCCAGTTTTCCTCCCTCTAGATAAAGCCCCTCTGCAGGTTTCTCCCGTCCCATGAAAGCCCCCATCTTCAGGTTTCACCCCCCTCTATATAAAGCCTCCTCTGCAGCTTTCATCCCTCTACTATAAAGCCCCCTCTGCAGGTTTCTCCTCCTCCCCTCTAATAAAGCCCCACTGCAGGTTTCTCCTCCCTCTATAATAAAGCCCCACCGCAAGCTATCTCCCTCATATAAAGCCCCATGCTGCAGGTTTTCTGCCTCCCTCTATATAAAGCCCCCATCTGCAGGTTTCTCCCTCCCTCTATAAAAAGCCCCAACTGCAGGTTTCTCCTCCACTCTAAATAAAGCCCTCTCAGGTTTCTCCACTCCCTCCCTCTATATAAAGCCCCATCTGCAGCTTTCTTTCTCCTCTATAATAAAGCCCCTCTGCAGGTTCTCCCTCCCCTCTAATATAAAGCCCCCATCTGTAGGTTTCATCCCTCCCTCTATATAAAGCCCCATCTGCACTTTCCTCCCCTCTATATAAAGCCCCATCTGCAGGTCTTTCTGCCTCCCTCTATATAAAGCCCCATCTGCAGTTACTCCACCACTATATCAAGCCCCCATCAGCAGGTTTCTCCCTCCCTCTATATAAACCCCATCTGCAGGTTCTCCCTCCCTCTATATAAAGCCCCATCTGCAGGTTTTCTCCTCCCTCAATATAAAAGCTCTCGTCATCTGCAGGTTCTCCTCCCTCTAATAAAGCCCCCATCAGCAGGTATCCCCTCCCTCTATATAAAGCCCCAACTGCAGGTTTCTCCTCATATAAAGCCAATCAGCAATTTCATATCTCCCTCCCTCTATATAAAGCCCCATCTGCAAGCTTTCTCCCTCCTATATAAAGCCATCTGCAGGTTTCTCCCCCCCCTCTATACTAAAGCCCCATCTGCAGCTTTCCCTCCTCTATATAAAGCCCCATCTGCAGTATTCCTGCCTCCCTCTATATAAAGCCTCCATCTGCAGGTTTCTACTCCCTCCCTCTATATAAAGCCCCATCTGCAGGTTTCAGTTCTCCCTCCCCTCTAAATAAAGCCCCATCCTGCAGGTTTCTCCTCCCCCTCAATATATACACCCCATCTGCAGGTTCTCCTCCCTCTATAAAAAGCCCCATCTGCAGTTTTTTCCCTCCTCTAGATAAATCCCATCTGCAGGTTTTTCCTCCCTCTCTATAAAGCCCCAACTGCCAGGTTCACCACCCGCCTATATAAAGCCCGCATCACAGTTTCCTCCCAACCCATCATAAAAAGCCCCATCTGCAGCTTTCTCCCTCTAAATAAAGCCCCATCTGCAGTTTCTCCCTCCCCTCAATCATAAAGCCCCCATCTGCCGATTTCTCCCTCCCTCTATAAAAGCCCCATCTGCAGCTTTTCCACCCTCTATATAAAGCCCCATCGCAGGTTTCTCCCTCCCTCTATATAAAGCCCCATCTGCATGTTTCCCTCACCTCCATCTATATAAAGCCCCATCTGCAAGGTTTCTCCTCCCCCCTATATAAAGCCCCATCTGAAGTTTTCCTCACCCCATCTATATAAATCCCCCATCTGCAGTTTCTCCCTCCCTCATATAAAGCCCCATCTGCAGGTTTTTCCCTCCCCTCTATATCAAAGCCCCATCTGCAGTTCTTTTGCTCCCCTCATATAAAGCCCCATCTGCAAGTCTTTGCTCCCCTCAAATATAAAGCCCCACTCTCCAGGTTTTTCCTCCCTCTATATAAAGCCCCATATGCAGTTTCTCCCATCTAATAAAGCCCCATCTGCAAGGATCTCCCTCCCTCTATATAAAGCCCCATCTGCATGTTTCTCCATCTATATAAAGCCCCCATCTGCAGGGTACTTCCATCCACTCTATATAAAGCCCCCATCTGCAGTTCGTCCGCTCCCCTTCTATATAAACCCCATCTCCAGGTTTTTCCCTCCCTCTATATAAAGCCCCATCTCCAGGTTTTTCCCTCCCTCTAAATAAAAAGCCCCATCTGCAGGTTTCTCCCTCCACTCTATATAAAGCCCCATCTGCAGGTTTCACCCCCTCTATAAAAAGCACCATCTGCAGGTTTCTCCCATACTCTATATAAAGCACCATCTGCAGTTTTCTTCTCCACTCTATATAAAAGCCCCATCTGCAGGATTCATCGCATCCCCTTCTATATAAACCCCCATCTCCATGTTTTTTCCCTCCCTCTATATAAAGCCCATCCACCAGTTTTTTCCCACCCTCTATAACAGCCCCGATCTGCAGTTTCTCCACTCCACTCTAATAAAAAGCCCCATCTTCAGATCTCCCTCACCTCTATATAAAGCCCCAACGGCAGGTTTTTTTTGTTGTTTTTTTTTATTTCTTATTTTTGTTTTTTTTTTTTTTTTTTTTTCTTTTTTTTTTTTTTTTTTTTTTATTTTTTTTTTTTTTTTTTTTTTTTTTTTTTTTTTTTTTTTTTTTTTATTTTTTTTATTTTTTTTTTAATTTTTATTTTTTTTTTTTTTTTATTTTATTTTTCCTACCTATCCCCCTCCCCCTCTATATAAAAGCACCCATCTGCAGTTTTTCTCCACTGACAAAGAATACACGAAATCACTATAAACCTTCCCCGTTTTAGGTCAATTAGGAACCAAAATTATTTCTATTTGCCAAATGCAGAATAATGACAGAGGGAATTTTTAAGGTAATTTTTTTTTTCTTTTCAAATATGTTTTTATTGAGTTCCAATGTTCAATCAATCAACAATATCAGGTTTCCAGACAAAACGTATATGCATCTTTGACATTACTATAACATTTGGATACAAATAAAGTTTGAAAGGTGCATTGGAACATACATTTTCTCTGTTTTCACAATTTAAACCATTCGAAACATCAATTATCAGCAATTAGAAATAACCTGTTCACGCTATAATATCAGAACAAGCAATGAAGATTGTTATATCTTAAACCCTTTAACGCCCGCGCAACCGGCTTTGACGGCGGCCGTGCGGGTCGTTCTGCTGCAGCGACGTCTTTTGACGTCGCTGCAGACATCGGGTTTGCGGCGCCCGGCGCCACAGCTGCGCAAGATCGGCTGAACTACACAGCCCATGGGGGAAAAATCGATCCCAGAGCATCACCTGCAGGCAACGGGAGCGGATGAAACCTCCGCAACCCGATGCTATTAACCCTTTGATTGCGGCGGTGCGTTTACCTGCAGCGCAAACAAAGGGATCCCCTGTGCTCTGGTCGGGTGATCGTAACACCCGGTCCACCCGACAGAGCTCAGGAACGGCTGCACATTCAGCACTGGACCTAGCATTGGCCCCCAGATTGTGTCTGTGTAAGAACCAGTGATTAGTATGCACTGGTCTGTCCTAATCACTGCCTGTGTCAGACTGAACACAGAATTAGACATTGTATTTGCATATATGATATGCTAAACATTACAAAGTGTAAAAAAAAAAAAAAAAATGTTAAACAAAACAGTTCTCCCTTCAATGGAGTCAAAAAAAAGTACAAAAAAAACATAAAAAGTTAAAAAAAAGATAAAAAAAATAAATAATAAAATAAAAATAATTATTTTAATAAAAAATAATTGTACATAAATACAAAGCACAAAAAAACCGAACACATATTTTGGTATCACACTACCGTAATAACCTGTAAATTAATCTAACAATTTGTTAAGTGTGAAATGTGAATGAGTAAAAAAAAAATTAAAAAAAAAAAAAAAACAAATATTAAAAAAAATAAAAAAAAATACTGCAATTATTTATAAGTGTACTTTAACTAATCCCTTAAAAAGTACAACTGGTCTCGAATAAAACGAGGCCTCAACCAACAGCGTCATTGAAAAAATAAAAAATTCCAACGTTTAAACGCAAGAGGCCAAACTAAAAAAATGTTCTGGACCATTAACAACTTTGTCAGGCTTCGCTAAAGGTTTTAAAGAACTAAGTAAAAAACGAATTGCAGTACAAATTGAATTTGTACATCTAACTCACAATGTGAGTCTAGACTCAGTATTTTATGATAGACAAATCAGCTCTCCAGTACCCGTGCCATGGGTTTCCCCCCTCCCCTATGGAACATACCCCTCTCAGCATATGTGTCAGGATTTCACCCACGGATGTCCCCCATGTCTCCTTTAACAATGTCGCTTGTGAAGAATCATCGGTCCAAACACGGGTAGTTCCAGGAATTATTTAAGTGTAGAATTAGTGGAATTAAAGGTGAATTAGAAAAATTAAAAATTTGGTCCCTTTCATACACTGACAGGTCAACGTACTATTGGGGTGTCACCCGCCATTTCCCTGGCCATACACCACGATGTGGCCTCAAAACATGAGATCAATTTGTCCCTAATATCCCAGGAGAGGGTCCCAATGTATTTTTCCCAGAGATGGGAGAATTTCTTAACTCTGAGCTCTTTGTGCTGCGCTGCCTCTATCCAATCCATTTGGAACAAAGAATGAAAGTTTCTCATGGAACAGCGCGTCAGAAGGGCCATTAGGCTGAAGCCAACATGCAAAGGGCCTTATTGCGTGCCGTTGCTAGAATTGTGAAGAAGTCAGCTCATACCTTAATAATGTATTGATCTGTCTTGTCTACATGACCAAACAGGGCCCACGCTGCACTCTCTACAAAGGAGGGGAGAATGTGTTGTTTGATATAATCCGCAATCATACTCCAGAATTTCGATCACCTGGCATTCCCACATATAGTGGTCCAGGTCGGCCCAAGGAGGAGCATTTAAAAAATTTGTCAGTCAGGTACTTCCCCCCATCAGGTGACCTAAATAGGGGTAAAGGAATATGAGATACATTTTACTATATATTAGCAGAGGAAGAAACCGATGTGTGTCCCCTAGAGCCCCCAGAATCACCTCAGGCGTCAGCGAGGCATCCCTCTAGCCAAACTCAAGGTTGTAGTTTCATAATTGATGTCTTCTAATAGATAGCCGTATATTCTGGAAAGGTGCGCCTTTCTAGACGGGGGTGTAATAAGGACCCGGTCAAAATTTGAGTTCCAATCTCGCTCTGACCAACCCGCGATCACTTTGTGCACATAGCTCACTAGTTGATAGAGATTAACACCATTTAAGTCCCTAACGCCTGAAAAGTAGTATAATGACCAAACCTTTTTTTAGTTTTGGCCTCCTTGCATTAAACAGTTGTAACTTTTTAATTTTTATCATGACGCAGTTGATGAGGCCTCGTTTTATCAAGACAATTGTACTTTATAAGGAATAGTTTAAAGTACACTTATAAATAATTGCCGTATTTTTTTTATTTTTTTTCCCAAAAATTTTTTTTGTTTTTTTTTTCATTTTTTTTATTACACACTTAAGATTTCACACTTAATAACTTTTTATATTAATACTACAGGTTATTACGGTCGTGTGGATACCAAATAGGGTGTAGGTTTTTTTTGTGCTTTAATTTTAATTTACCATTATTATTATTAAATAATATTTTTATTTATAAACTTCATTTTTTTATTCTTTTTTTTTTAACACTTTTTATGTTTTTTGTACTTTTTTTTTTGACTCCCATGAAGGTAGACTGTTTAACATTTTTTTTTAAATTTTTAAACTTAGTAATGTATTCACATATTCATAAAGGCTAATACATGCTAATTCTGTGACAGTCTGACCACAGGCAGTGATTAGTACAGCACACAGTGCGTCCTAATCACTGATCTTCATACACAGACAACTCTGGTGTCACGCTAGTCCCCAGAGCTCACTGTGCAGGCCTTCCCGGGCTCAGTCGGGTCACCTGGTGTACCGAACACCCGACAAGCAGGGGATCCCTTTGATTGCGCTGCGGTAACGCACCCGCCGCAATCAAAGTGTTAAAGGCATCGGGGTTGCTGAGGTTTCTCCGCTCCCCTATGCCAGCAGGACAATGCTTCTGGGATCGGGGCAGGTGTAGTTTCAGCCCCGATCCCAGCGCAAGCTGCGCAGCAGCCGTGCGCCGCAAACCCCGAGTCTGCATCGACGTCAAAAGACGTCGCTGCAAGACGAACGACCCGCACACGGCCCGCCGTCAAAAACGGTGCGCGGTCGTTAGAGGTAAAAAGAGGGGATCTCTAAGTTCGGTATATTTGCTGTAGTCCATGTAGTGGAAGCCGTGTCACACCGGCATATTCCGACGGATTTTGTGCGCCGTATTGAACGCACAAATCCTCGAGAATAAGGCGGGCGGGCCGGATCGCTCGGGGGCGAAAATAATGTGCATGTCACTTTTTTCCCCCCGCGGCGGATTCCCGAGCTGGGAGAGCGACTGAATCCACTGTACTCTAAGAGAGCAGTGGATAACCGTAATTGCTGCCACGGATTGTCGCCCGTACTGCAGCGCAATTCCGGCGCGCAGTACGCGCCAATCCGAGGCAGAATGAGCCTGTGAACGGGGGCTAAAGGTTCCCTAGTGTTTATGATAACAAATCTGCGAATTTTGACCGTTAAACGCACTCTGGTGCCACTCATTGATACCCTGTGTGGGGTTCCCCCTTGAAAACATGGGTTTTGGTAAAAAGATAGTGACAGCGATTGGTCTGGGTTTAGCTTTTTCAGTTGCCTAATTTTGCGCCATGCACGCCAGGTTGGCATAAGAAGTTGGTTTTCTTTAACTGAGGGTAGAAGTATAACATAGGGCGTGTGAAGGAGATTAATCAGGCTAACTCCAGGACAGAACAGCTGGTCTAATTTACAGTTTGTAAATACGTTGGTGTTTTGCGCCCAATCCGTTATGAACCTACTTAGTGCTGCTAAATTGTATAGTTTGATGTGGGGAAAGCCAAGTCCCCCTTTTTGTATTTTGCCGTTATATAATAGGTGCATAGGATAGGCGGCCGTCCCGTTCCATTCCAAATAAAAGTTTGATAGAGCCGCATGAAAGATTCTCTCTTTGACCTAAGATAAATGGTTAGCATGAGTATCTATACAATAAACATGGAAACTCCACCATCTTTATCAAATTGCAACAACCCATGAAGGAAATTGGGAGGTTATTCCAACCTTTTAGTGTGTCCTGAAGTTTTATTATATTTTTAGCTAGGTTTTCAGATGTGGGTGTCAGATCCCCAGATATTTCAGAGAAGTCGTTTGCCATTTAAAAGGATAGTGGTAGTCCATGGCGGTCTGGCGTCTTTCAGGATCAGGCCTTCGCTCTGTACTACATAGATTTTGAACCCAATAAGTTCCGCCACTCACCTGTACGTCGTACAGTAAGGGTGACAGCGATGTCTCCGGATCCGATACAAACAGAAGCAGATCGTCACATGTGCAGATATCTTCAGTTGCTGCCCAGGGGCCCGTATTCCTTGGTATGAAGGGGATTGTGAAATATGGTACAGCAGAGGATCTAGGGCTAGGTTAAACAATAGTGGAGACAGGGGGCAACCCTGTTTAGTGCCTCTGAATAAATCGATGGGTGGGGAGGGAGGAGGGATGTGTCCATTTACATAAGTGAAGTCGTGGCATTAGTTTTAATGCTCCAAAAATTTGAAAACAGATCCCCGAGTCCCCGTCTTCCCGTGTTCCGTTAAATATGGCCATGAAACCCAACTCTACTGCAAAACGCCTTTTTGGCGTCAAGCTCATAGCATTGCTGTCGGTGATCTGTAACCCTGCTAGAGACATCGCTGCCACCACCGCCCACGCACCCTGGTTGCATGTCCATTATAGATAAAACCGTTTTGGAGGGTGAAATAATTTTGAAGTAAAATTGCTTGTAATCGACCTGAAATTATTTTTGTCAGTAATTTGTTATCCTGATTTAATAAGGAAATTGGGCGATATGAAGTTACCAGTGTTTGGTCTTTCTGGGGTCTGGGCAATAAGTTTTTGAGTCAAAAAAAGGTATCAATTGTTTTTAAATGTAAATAAATGTCATTAAATAGTTTTGTGAGGGAGGGCACTACTTCTGCTTTTAATATTTAATACAATTTAATACAATTCTCCGGAGTAACCATCAGGGCCTGGGGTTTTCCCGTTTGCTAGGTTAGTAATGGCATTTTTGACTTCCTCTTCCGTGATCTCTGACTCAAGGAAAGTGCGTTGATCTGGCGTCAATCCGGGCATGCGCACCCCAGAGAAAAACGCTGACTTATTACTGGGTCATAAGGCTCCGCACTATATAAAGCTTCAAAATATTCTACAAATGCCTTCTCTATGTCTGAGGGGCTAGTTAGGAGAGTATTTGTTTCTTTTGATTGTATGGCTGCAATGGGGTGTCTCGGTTTCAAAGGTTTGTCAGCCCTGCAAGTATATTCCCTATCCTATTTCCCCATCTGTAAAACTTGTTTTGCTGAATTTTTATGTGGGATTTGGCAGTGCCCTGAAGAAAAGTATTAAGAAGAGATTGGTCTTCAGCAAATTTCTGTCTGGAATCTACTGCGCGCATCTTGGAATGTGCAGCTTGTGCTTTTATTAAATTGGAGTGGACATAGCCGATGATGTGACCCCTTAGCACTGCCTTGGCAGTGAGCCACATCGGCGGTGTGTCCCTGGCTTGAGGTTGGTTGTCCTTGTCAAATTGGGACCAGGAGATTTTCAAGAAATTTTTGAAATCATCAGAGTCGCTAAGATAGCTTGGGAAACTTCAGGAGTAAGGACCTGTGATTTTGTCCTTCCCACGCACCCTGACTTCGATGGGGGCATGATCTGATATCACGATTGGATGGATTGTGGAATCCACCACGTCTGGGTATAGTGTGGAAGCAAGAAGGGCTAGATCAATGCGTGAGAATGAGTCCCAAGCTGATGAGTTGCTGATGTATTGCCGTGCTGTAGGATTTGTTGCTCACCAGTGGTCGAACAACTCTAGTTTGTCTATTAGTTCCCTTATAGAGGGATGAAGTGTGTTCGCGGTCCCTTCGCCAGCTATCCTGTCCTGTAGGGGGGTGGGTGTTACGTTAAAATCCTCCATGAGTACAAGATTGGGGTGCGGCCTAGATAATAAGAAGACTAGTAACTGTGAAAAGAACCAAGCGTTGGGTCCATTCGGAGCATAGATGTTCACAAATGTGTATACTTTGTTTGCGACCAAAGCCCTTAAATACAGGAACCTTCCTTCTGGATCTGCGTATTGCTCTTCTACTTGCTGGAGGAGACCTTTTTTAAAATATATTGCCACCCCTTGTGTCTTGGACGTGTAATTAGTCATAAGTGGGGGATCTAGCCATGGGGCCCGAATGGGGACATAGTGTGTTTTTTTCCAGTGTGTTTCTTGTAAAAAGGTGACATCGGCTCCCAGCCTTCTGATGTGGACCAATACCTTCCGTCTCTTTTCTGGGGTGTTTAGCCCTGCTATATTCCAGGAGAGGAGTTTGATAGTTTTGGTGGCCTGTAACTTCACCATTGTATCTGGGTCCTTACTCATCCTGGGTCAATATGTCTGGGGGTAATAAAAGATATACCTTCGTTGTGCGGAGTCCAGTAGGCGTCCCACCGAGCGCCTCCGTTCTCCCTTTGCGATAGTGAGGGGGGCCCACGGCACGGGGAGCACAATAGATCCCTGTCCAGGTACTAACTAGAATACACAGAAGAGCATACGTGTGAACATAACTACACACCATATAAATCAACAGTTTAAACCATTCTGACAAACACATTTTTAACAACATTTTTGAATCTGAGTAGCCTTTGAGACATCGAACATGTCTCCGTTTCCTCCACCAACTTTCTGTGACTTGCATTTGGGGTGTGGGCGGCTTCCCACACCAATCCGAGAATATTTAACTCTCTGTGACTCCCTTTCAAGAGCAGTGAGTAGTGAACATGTTTAATTTAGTTATCCCAAGAACCTCCAGTGTGATGCTATTAGTGTGTCTTCAGGTAAGAGGGGGGCCCGTGCTTCCTCTGAGCCATCATATGTGGAGGTTTGGCCATTCACCGTCATCCTAAGTCTAGCTGGGTATTGAAGCTGGAAACGAATATTGTGGTTGTGGAGATAGCTGCACACCTCCTGGAATGCCTTTCTACGTTGAGTTACTTGAACTGAAAAGTCCTGAAAAATTAAAACTCTCTCTCCTCGGACCCTAAGCTCTCTTTTCTGGCGGTAGGCTCTCAAAAATTTCTTTTTCACTGACCAATTTAGGAATTTAGCAATCACTGGTCTTTGTTTGGCCCTTTGAGCGTTCAGGACACCCATACAGTGGACTTGTTCTACCATCAGCTGGTCCCGGGGTATGTGTAGCTCCAGTCCTGAGGCTACGTCATTTATTAAGAAAGAAGCCAGTGAATCCGCCGTAATAGATTCTGGAATGCCCACGAACCTTAAACTGTTTTGCCTTTCTCTATTCTCTAAATCGTCAAGCTTTTCCCTTAGGCTGTCGATTAAAGTTTGACTAGTGGTTGTGACTTCCCCCAGGTGGGTTGTCTCGCCCTCTAACATGCCTGTTCTGGCCTCCAATTCTATTATCTTCTGCGAGTTGCTAGTCACTTGCGCCAATGCTGCATTTATTGAGGCTTGGATAATGTCCAGATGCTTGTCTAACGCTGGGATAATCAGTTTGGATACCTCGTGTGCTACCGATAATGCTTGACTTATGGTTGTGGCAGCTGAGATATGCGACTCTGGAGAGGAGGCTTGGGGTGGTGTACGTTCGCCTTCTGAGGCAGGAGGAGAGGAGCATGGTGGAGAGCTCATATTGGCGGATGGCTTTGTGGTGTTAGGTTGTTGCTGAGACACCGGTTTGGAGTTTTGTGTAGGTTCGTGGTTGGTTCTGCATGAGCGTGTCACTCTTTTGTTTTTCCTATGTACATATTTGTACATATCTTTTAGTGACCAACACAAGGTTATAGGTATGGCCATGGATGGCCGAAGCAGAGCAAGTGACGAAGAAAAGAGTAATGTAATAAAATTGACAGTCCAGCAATACAGTTTGAGAGGATTTGAGTTGTGAGAGAGTCAGTCACGTGTTTGTAGGTATCTATAGGGAGTGTTGCATTTTCAGATTGGCAATTGGGAAGCCTGTGTTAGCACATTTTTTTATTACATGTCTGTGCATGACTGTAAAGTAAACAGCGGGTTCAGAGTTGAGATAGGATTAAAAGAAGTGTCACTGTCTCTTTTACTCTGGTGAATCTTGGGCCTACTGTAGTAGGTTTACTTAAAAGGGTTGTAATTTCTCTTAACTCCAGCAGATAACGTCAGACGTCTAAAGATTGCAGAGTTGGACTTACTATGTGTCGTGTGCAGGGCCGCCGTAAAGGCAGTACAGGGGGTACTGCCGTACGGGGCCCGGTGAACGAAGGGGGCCCGCTGCAAACGGGGTTTATGGGGAAGAGGGGCCCAGACGCTTCAGCTGTATGGGGCCCTGAAATTTCTGATGGCGGCCCTGGTCATGTGCACACTATAACGTCTGCTGTGCAAACTCTTTGGGGGATTATCCTGTTGAGAGAATCCTGGTGGGTTGAAGTGTCCATTTGTGCGCACACTAATATCTCAATGAACTGTTTGTCAGTTGGGGAGCCTAATAGACAGCACTGAGAGATGAGATGCAAATCTACTTATGCATTGTCACTGACTCCTACAAATTTCAGGCAGTACTCCCCTGCTTCAGTTCTGAGTTGCTGTACTAGGTAGTTATTATGCAAAGTCTGCTGTGCCACTTTGTGTGAGATTAAAGGGGTTGTCTCGCTACAAAGAATAGCTTTCAAATTGTAGGGAACACAAAATAAAGACATTTTTCAAATATATTGCTTTGTTCCTCTGTTTTCCCTAAGGAGATACAAGTGAATTTATGACCTCCCTGGCTATTTCAGTTCCCTCAGTAACCGACCTGTGTATATCTCTGTTTGTTCTATGTGATAGCAGTGAGTGATGTCATCACACAGGTTGGGCAGTGTCCATGCTGCTGGGCAGTAAAAAGCTTGATTTATCTCAAGTAAACAGAACTGTAATTAGGGCTTTTGTTTGAGGGATCAGATAAGAAGTCTTGTTAGTAGTTTGAGAAGCTAATCTGATCTAATTAGCAACTGTAAGCATGGAGCTGTACAAGCAGGGAGCTTATGCAAATTAGTCAGTCTGAACCAGGAAGTGACAGAGTATTTCATTCATGCATGCTTTGAAACACTGTAGGGAGACAACTCCTTTAACTTTTCTTGTGGCGAAGAGCGGGGATCCGCCCTCTTGGGTTCGCGTGAATGTAGATTTACAATCCACTAATTGGTTGGTAATGATCTGTTGGACCCTCTAAAGGTCGTTATGGTGATGAGAGATAGACCCCTGTGCTTCGCCGTGTGACAGAGGCAGAGTAGCGGTGGTCCTGCCGTGGGGGTGTTGTGGCTTTGTTACCCCTTATGGGATTCAGGCAGGCTTGTGGCCAAAGATTACACCTGAATTAGCGCAGGCTTTTTCCCGTCACTGATGTGAAGTGAATAATGGCAGAGGGGTTATCCTCTACCTACGCTGACCTTATCCCCGCCGCGGCTTTTGCCCTCCGTTTCAGGCCGGCTCTGCTTGCTGTGATGGTGGCAGACTTTGCAATGCTGTCGGTGGTTGTTTCAGACACACGCTCCGGTCCTGGGATTCAGCGGCGATTGCTCGCGCTGCTGGTATTTCCCGTAGCTGGTGGGATCCCGTCCTCTGCAGTGCCCGCCTGTCGGGCACGTCGCCGAGTGGTGTGAGATGCGAGGTGCGGCGGAGCAAGGTAAGTGGAGGGCAGCTGGGTCCCTGCTGCCTATGCTGGAGGGAGGCGAGGTGCTCCTGTGTGGGCTGTGGTTAGGAGACAATAGGGAGGGGGTGCTCGCCGCTCTGTTCCCGCTCCAAGTGCTGCCCGCTCTTTGATTCACGGTGTTGCTCACCGCCGTATGCCTCCGGGTGGTTGCGTTTGGCTCATGGGGCAGGTGCGCCTATGCTTCAGTGAAGCCACTGGCCGTGTCCAGATGCTTCCCGATGGCGAGTTGGGGCACTAAACTTCTCTGCCTGGCGCGTCCTGAGCAGGAGTCATGCTAAGATGCGGCCATACTTGATGCCCCGCCACCGGAAGTCCCTATTTTAAGGCAATTTATTACTTTCTGCAAAGTCAGAAGTTTCCATACATTTCATTAGTATTTGGGAGCTTCGGCCTTAAACTGTAGGATTTGGGTCAAACGTTTTGGATCCTTCCACAAGCTTCTCACAATAGTTGGTAGGAATTTTGGCCTCTTCCTCCTGACAGAACTGGTGTAACTTAGCCATGTTTGGAGGTCGTCTTGCTCGCTCCGGCCTTTTCAGCTTTACCCATACATTTTCAATAGGATTGAGATCAGGGCTTTGTGATGGCCACTCCAAAACATGGACTTGGTTCTGCTTAAGCCACTTTGTAACCAGTTTGGCAGTAGCTTCGAGTCAATGTCCATTTTGGAGACCCATTTCCGCCCAAGCTGTAACCTCTTGGCTGATGTCTTGAGATGTTGCTTCAGTATTGCCACCTAATCTTCTTTCCTCATGATGCCATCTATTTTATGAAGTGCACTAGTCCCTCTTGCAGCAAAACAACCCCACACCATGATGATACCACCCCGTGTTTCACAGTTGGGATGGTGTTCTTAGGCTTCTAAGCTTCTCCCTTTTTCCTTCAAACGTAACAATGGTTATTATGGCCAAATAGTTCCATTTTAGTTTGGTCAGTTAACAGGATATGTCTCCAAAAATGTAGGTCTTTGTTCCTGTGCATTTGCAAACATGAATCTGGCTTTTTTTTTGAAGTAATGGCTTCTTCCTGGCAGAGCGGCCTTTCAGCCCATATTGATACTGTACTCGTTTCACTGTGGATAATGACACAATCTTACCAGCTCCCGCCAGTATCTTCACGAGGTCTTTTGCTTTTGTTCTTGGGTTGATATGCACATGTCAAACAAAAGCACGTTCATCTCTGAGACACAGAACCCGTCTCCTTCCTGTGCGGTATGATGGGCTGACATTCCCATCTTGTTTGTACTTGTGTATACAGTAATTGTTTGTACCAATGAAGAGGCACCTTCAGGTATCTGGAAATTGCCCCCAAGGATAATCCAGATTTATGCAAGTCCACAATTATCTTCCTGATATCTTGGCTGATATCTTTAGACTTTCCCATGATGTTACACACAGAAGCAGTGTGTTTCTGGTGTGCTATAAAATACATCTACAGCTGTGTCTGTAATTAACTCAGATGTTGCCAATAAACCTATCAGAAGCTTCCAAAGACCTGAACTCATCATATGGGTGGTCCAAATTGTTTAAAGGCAGAGTAATCCCAGTGTATGAAAACTTCGGATTTTACAGAAAGTAATAAAAATGCCTTAAAAATTCTCCCTCTCATTATTCTGCATTTGGCAAATAGAAATAATTTTGCTTCCTAATTGACCTAAAACAGGGAAGGTTTATTCTAATTTCGTGTCAGAGAGAAAAACCTGCAGATGGGGCTTTATATAGAGGGAGGGAGAAACCTGCAGATGGGGCTTTATATAGAGGGGATGGAGAAACCTGCAGATGGGGCTTTATATAGAGGGAGGGAGAAACCTGCAGATGGGGCTTTATATAGAGGGAGGGAGAAACCTGCAGATGGGGCTTTATATATAGTGGATGGAAACTGCTGGTTTCAACTGTATATGTGGAGCTTGGAGGGAATTTGCTGATGCATAGGTTACAATCCCAATGGGCCCCTGAGCATGGCGGACCTGGAAAGAGAGGCAGAAAACAAGTTACATGTACAGGATTAAGCTAAAGCATTATGGGCCCTGGTTTGGGCTCCCCCTGTTACACAACTCCTTGAAATATAATACTGGCACAAAACACCCTACCAGACCCCATAAAAGATCCACCCCCCACCAGCCCACATACAATATCCACCCCCCACCAGCCCACATACAATATCCACCCCCACCAGCCCACATACAATATCCACCCCCCACCAGCCACATACAATATCCACCCCCCACCAGCCACATACAATATCCACCCCCACCAGCCACATACAAAATACACCCCCCACCAGCCACATACAAAATACACCCCCACCAGCCCACATACAATATCCACCCCCCACCAGCCCACATACAATATCCACCCCCCACCAGCCACATACAATATCCACCCCACCAGCCACATACAATATCCACCCCCACCAGCCCACATACAAAATACACCCCCCACCAGCCACATACAATATCCACCCTCCACC
>JAODAL010051793.1:0-26448 GCA_025379985.1 Phyllomedusa bahiana | reverse complement strand
TGGTGGACGAATCGTGAGGCGTGGCGGAGTCGGGGAAGGCAAGGGTCAGGAAGGGGGGCAAGGGTTCTGGTGGGAAAACGGGCGTAGAGGTTCGGTAAACGGTGCAGAACGAGGCACAAAAGTTTTTAAAGGCTGTACGGCACTAAAGATCGGCAAAGGTGCCCCGGAAAAGAGGGTTAAATAGGGCATCCCAAATCTTACCCAAAAATGGGCGTATGGCCTTTTTAAACCCCTCGAGAGCGGCGCGCGGGCCCCCAAAAAGGGGGGGGCGCGACGGGCCGCCAGGGGACGAGAAGATCAGGGGGCCCCGGAAGGTAAGGAGGAAGCGGGGCCCCGACCCCGGGGCCCCCGGCAGGGGCGGGGGGGACCCCGGGGGGTGGGAACGGTCGCCCGAAAGGGGCGGGGGTGCGGGACCCCCCGTAAAAAAACGCCTGACCGTTTCTTTTTTGGGGAGGGGCCCAGCTTTGGATGGCTTCCCTTTTTTGAGTTGGGGTTTTTGATAAACCCTGCCCCCACGATGTAGGGTTCTTCCACCCCATGGCACTTGTGGGGTTAAATGACCCTCGCCTTCCTTAACGTCCAGGACGCCCAAAACCTTGCAGGATTTCCGTCTGATAAAATGACTAAAGTTCCAAATAGGCTCTGCTTTTTTGGGGGGAGTAAACCGGTCCAGGGCCCTTGGAAGGGGGGGGGGCCCCGTAAGCCAAAAGGGATGGGGACTACTGGAAAGCCCCTTCAGGAGGGGAGAACGTGGTTTCCCCCTACCCTCCTTTGATAAGGGGAATCTCCAATATTTGGTAGATGGGGTCGTGTATACCGAGGGACCCAGTCTCTCTTCAATTCATTCCCCTGGATGGGGTAGGATTCCCTTAGAACCTGTTTTTTTTTTTTTGCGATAATCGTTCCCAAAACCCCCATTCCCATTGGTTTGGGAAAGGGTAGGGGACTAGACCACCCCTTTTTGATTCCAATTATGGGCCAACACCCTTTGGCCCTTTGAATGATTCCCTGCGGTCGGGCCCCCTTTTGGGTTTTAAATTGCCCCTTACTGGGGGTCTGATTATCTCATGTAACCCAGTGGTTCGACTGGGGTTTGTAAAAAAAATCTTATTCTGTAGGAGCAAGTTTAATGCTGTTTGAGATGGGACAGGGTCTCCCCCACTTTGACCCCTTTAATGGTGGCGTGTTGGGCGACAGCGAAAGAGGCTTTAGAAGGTCGTTCATTCCAGGGTTTTAAAAATTCCATGATAATTGGTAGGGCTTTTGGGTTGGTGTACCCCGTAATTCACTTCATCATTTTTCGTATGTACGGCCCCTTCCATTTTTCGAGAACTTGCTTTTATGTGGGACCAACACCCGAAATCGGGTTTGGGGTTTAAATGCCCGAGCGGGTGACCTTTTGACCTTGCCCGGGCCCCCTGGTGAAGAATGCTTTAAAAATCGGCCCCCCTGGGCTATTCTTTCTGCTTCTGGAGATTGCTCTTTAACTTTTTTACGGATGACCTCCTTCCCCCGGGCTCCCTTTGGAACATCCAAAAAACCCCCGGGGGGGCCTGCATATAAAAATCAAATGGGGGGAAAATGTGGTGCTTGGGGGCCCCCCCTATGGAAAAAAAGCAGATGGGTGTAGATAATCCCAGTCTCCCATCCTTTTCGACTACTCGTTTTAACAAAAGCTTTCAGGGTCTTGTTAAAACGTTCCCACCCCTTTCTGTTTGTGGATGTAAAAAAGAGGTGCGGAGCGGGGTAACTTTTAACATTTTTCGGGGGTCCCCGCATCCCCCCTCAACATAACGGGGTCCATGATCAGTAAAAATTTTTCCTTAGGTACCCCAACCCCTGGAAATCATCTGAAAAAAACCCCTTTGGGGAATCCCCTTGGAGGAAGTGTTTTGAGTGGGGCTGCTTTTGGGTACCGGGTTTTTCATAATCGACCACGAACCGGATATACTGGGGGTCCTCTGGCGGACTTCACCCGGGGGGAAAAACCGTTTGGCAATTTTATAAAGGGGGACTTCCCAAAAAAGGGAAAGGGGTTTCAGGGGACTGCGGAGGGGGGTTTCCGGGGGGGGGTGTTTTGGATTCGTGGCAGGATTTGGAATAGTCCTGAACGTGTCGGGGGAAGCCCCGGGCCCAAAAGAATTTGAAAAGGGTCCCTTTTCCCGGGTCTTTCTGACCCAAATGCCCCCTAACACATGGGAAGGAGCCAGGCTATCACCATTTCCGGTATGGTTTAGGCATACGGTTGGGTTTTAAATCCTCCCGACGTTTGTCACCCCGATATAGGTCCCAGTTATGGCAAAATTGGGGTCCCCCCTTTTTCCCCCCCGGGCCCCCTTGGGGGGACCCCATTTACTACCACCACATACTTCGGGCCCTTCATGGTTTTCATCCCGGAGAGGGCCGGAAACCCAAAATTTTCCCTGGATCCTCCCAAATAGGGGGACCACAATTTAGGGGGGTTGGGACCTTTATTATCCCCAAGCAAAACGACAGGGGAAACTTCCCGGTCACCCCCCCATTTCAGCCCCCGCCAGGCGGCCGGTATCCTACCGGGCCTCTGGGCGGGGCAACTGGTTTTTTTTGGGAAATTTCTTGTTCCCCCAGACTCCAAAAACAGAGGGAAAAAACTGCCCCATTATTAAAGTCATAATCTTCCCCGGGTGCCCCCCCTACCCGGTGGGACCCCAACTCCCGCTCCGTTTCCATGATTTCCCGAGCCCCTGGGTAACCCTTAGTGTCGCCCTGAACACAGGTAAAAACCCTAACCCCTTCCCTGGGATCATCATTGTTTAAAAGCAGGGTGAGGGAGAGTAACCCCACCCCCCCAAGAGTCCAAAAAGGCCTTAAAAATTTTAGTCCCATTAACCGGGCACTTGGCAGAACGGGGGCCCCCAATTCCGTGGGGGGGACTGCGCCAAAAATGCCCGGGGTTTGGGGAAAACAAGGGAAAACCGCCGTCCCGGGTAGCGGGCCATCGGTTGTAGTTTGGGGACACTTGGGGGGAAACCCGATGGGCCTGGGGCTTTTCAAACCCCAAACAAACCACCTACCGCAGTCCCCCCCCTTCCCCGGGTTTTGGTATCCCCCCTGCCTTTAGGGCGACTCAAACTGAAAAAATTGCTGTCCTTTGGGTTTTTCAGAGTCTTTTTTTTTTGGGGTTTCCCCAAAAGGGACTTTTGAACCCCAGCAGGGCCTTTGGGTTTTCAGCAGTGTGAAAAAACCCTTTTACCAAGCCACCGGGGTATCGACTGTTTTCGGGTCCCCTTGGGCCCCCCAGGTTTGGTAGATCGGGGGAGGGAAAAGTATGCCCGATTTCCCTGGGCTTTCTCGGTCCACCATCTGAGCCCGGGGGGCATTCATCCCGGCCCGTTTGCCATTTTTGCACCAGATGAAATAAATCAAAATCTGGGAAACCCGGTTTGGGTTTTCCGGGACAAAGGTCCAGTGGTGGGCCCGCTGGGCCCCCTACCGCTGTGGTAAACCCCCAAGTCGTTTCCCGGATTTCTGCTTTCCCAATTTGGGAAATCGTTAGCCCCCTGGAGCGAAAGGTTACAATAAGCCCTTTCCGGTTTCCCCCGGTTTAAAAAAATGGGGTAGACCTTGCCCAAATTTACCGGTGGTTTGTGTTTTTGGTTACCAACCCCCTCAAACCCCGGGGAGGGGAAGTCCCCAAAAGTCTTCCTTTCCCGTGTCAGTTTTTGCAAAGCTTCCCTAACGTCCCTTTGGGGATTATGTACGTTGTAGTCACTGGGGGCGCTGGCTTTTCCCCAGGGCACCTGTTCAATCAAACAAAACCCGGGTTTGGGTTTCCGGTGAGCCTGCATGGCTTCTTTCATGGACTTCTGTTTCTGGGGCGATGAGTTGCGGTGCACTTGTTAGCCTCTTTTTATGGGTTGCTGCTTTCTTGTTAGCCTCTTTATGGGTCTGCTGCTGATGAAGCCATGGCTTGTGCTTGTGCATTTGCTTTCACTAGGGGTTTAATTTAAACCCCCATGGAGGGGGGTAGTGAAAATCTCAGTTGGGAGCCTTTTAAACCCCGGGGCATTACTATGCACAAACAACAACAAAAAAAAACCCAGCACCCCACAGTCTCTTTTAGGAAAATTACTTTTTTGTCCCTTTGTAATGCAAACCCTTTTGGGTCCGGCCCCTTTAAAAGTCTCTGCTGTACGTTCTAGGCATGTTGTATGCACCCAAAAAAAAATGCCAGAGATGCCCATTGCTTTTTTCCCCCAAATTGTAAGGGTCAGCTCGGGGGTTTTGGTAAAAACAGGACCCGTATTTAAATCTGTTTAAGGGGGAAAGGCGTTTATTTTTTGCCTCAAAAACACGCAACATAAATGTGGGTTAAAATTAGGGCCAAAAAAAAAGAACAAAAAAAAGTCTTTTAAAAAGTCCGTGTGGGACACTTAACAGTCCTGTGTCCAGATAAGCCTACAGGATTCCCTTTTCTCCAGTGAGACTGGTTGGGGTTGTTCCCGGGGGAAATCTGCAGCACCCTGTTCTTCCCCCACTTCCAAAAGACAACCCCTCCACCTACCCACCTGATTCCAAGTTTAAATACGGTAAACCCCAAAATCCGGCCTGGAACCCCGGGATGTGGGAAACAGTCACCCCCCCCAAAATCTTTGGGTGCCCCCTGAAAAAACCAGCCCCGGACTTTCTTTTCTCTGCAAGCCCTACTAACAAAACCGGGGGGTGTCGCCAAGTACCTGCTGGGCCCCTGTAAATTATAGGTTTTCACCTCACCAATGCCAGGGTCCTTGGTGACACATATCTCTGGTCCACCACAACCCCTTCTGTCCTCTTACAACGGATAATAAAAGTGGAGTTTTGCACCTATCAAATAGACCTGCGGTGACTACAAAATTGCTGTATTCAAATTTAAGCGCAAGGTGCCTCTATCAACAAAGCTGGCCCTGCGCCAAAGTGAAAAAACACCTATCTGAAATGTATACGGATAATAAAGTGGAGTTTTGCACCTGTCTAATCCACCTGCAGTTACTAGAAAAGATCTGGATCCTAATAGAAGTTCAGGCTGCCCAACATACAAGTAATATTTCACCAGAAAACTGTTAATAAAAAGCCATTGCAATGCAATGTCTAAACAAAGTCTGGGCTGCACAATATCCACTATCCTTTAAAGAGCTTGTCTGTGTTCGCCTGCGCCCCATCCCCCCTGTTCGCCCCCGTGACTTTACAGCGCTAGATGCTCCAAAACTCTAAAAGCATAGCTGTCTGTGTGAACAAATAGAACAATTCCGCTGAGCTGTTTGGACAGAGACCGAGCACACGTCCTACTCCTATGAGACACTGACACACACTGATGCTGAACAGGAAGGGCTGTTCAATGTAAAACGAGGTCATGTGATTTTTCCAGCCAAAGGCAACCATACACATCCCAGTCATGACGACGCACACACAGCTCACTCTACTCTATTCTCTAAGCTGTTTTGCGGGCCCGCCAAAATGACAGGAAGCGCTGAAAATGGCGCGATATTAATAGATTATGCGCAGATTTTCACCTAAATTATCGCGTGATTGAAAAAATCCGATCAACATAAACACCGTGCCGATTTCAACTTTGTCGATAATAATCGCTCAACACTACTGGTAATGTCATGTTCGTAAAAAACTGATCTATTAAAATATAACATCATTTATCTTGTATGCTGTACACTGTAGAAGAAAATAATTCCAAAAATCCAAAATTGTGTTTTTCTATCATTTCACAGCCACAAAAACTGGAATAAAAAGTTATCCAAAAGTCGCATGTATGCCAAAATGATAATAATAAAAACTACACTTCAGCCCACACTTTTTGCTTAAAATTTTTTCCCCCATTTTATTCTCTAAAACCAAGGCAAATCTTATAGCCCTAAAAATATGGTACTCTGCCTTCTAGGGAAGAAGTTACGCCCCCGGGCAAAATGTTCAGACAGGGACTTTAAAGATTATACATGGGATAGATTGTACATGGATTGTACATGGGAAGCCGCGCCACTCACAAAGCCAGGGAAGTGTCGTAAGAGCTCATCAAGACATGGAAAATATGCTGTCTACTTGGATGCAAGATGAAGAAACCACTGTCCAGACCACTGGACAGTTCATCCAACTTATGTAAAACAGGGCCTTTCACTCTTGGATTCAGAGAACACTGTACAAAGCTCTCTTTGGCTGCAACGTTAAAGTGGGAAAAAAATTTGAGAAAATGTACAATCCAGTTGGAAGAAATAGATCGTCCTAAATACCTTTCCAATGTGGACATTTCACACTTTGCCTAAAATACATCTTTAATAATGCCTAGGGATTGAATAGAATACCTAGGCAAAGTCTGTAACAATGAAGATATTTCAGACATTTCAGACATTTCATACATTGCCTAGACCTTCTATAGAATGTCTGGATTTCATACATTGCCTGTAACTTATATAATAATCTATTCTCCTTATATAGTGGCATTATTTAATAACTCTTACTATGATTTAAGGGTATATTATCAATCAGAAATAATATCTCATAACTATATTGTCTTTAGGTTGCAGATTTATTTGTATAAAATCTATTATTCGGGTGGACTTGAGGGGAAAACATCATTATAGATCTAACAACAACAATTATGTTCAGGAAATGGTCTGCTGGAGGAGGCTGGATATGATGCTTGGGTGTGGTGAGGCGTATGGCTCAACAACAAAAAAAAACTAATCCTTACGTTCACAAAAAAAGTTATGAGGTATGCGAAGATTTTTAGGCTATGTCTACACAACAGTGATTTTCTGTCTGATTTTTAAGTGGATTCAGTAATTAGAATCCGCAAAAATCAAACTGTAAATCATCCCCATAGACCTCAATAGAAAATACGAGCTTTAGTCTAAACAGCTATGATTTTCTGAGGTTGGATTTGAAATCCAAACACCAGATCAAAAAACTTAGAACATGTTCTACAATCCGCCATATTTCACTTGAAAACAACGGATTTTAATACTCTTCAAATGAATGGGAAATCTGAATACCATGGCAAGAAAAAAAAAACTGAGTGTAAAATACTGGTCAGATTCTGATTAGAATCCAGTAAGTATTTTGTCCTCTGTTGCCTTGATTCAAGTGAAATGTGAACATTGGTTGAGGAAATTTAAGTCAACTAAACCACATACATACCAGCATGCAATATATCAAAACAGGATTAGATTCTCAAGACGTGAACATAGGGCGATATGTATGAGGCTGCGCCAGAAGTCTGATGTCTTTTCAGTCCGAAAACTGGAGCAGCCCTGTTCGCCATATTTTTAATGAAGGGCACTCCTTTATCAAGTGCATTATAAAGCACCTATGGCACTTTGTAATGCGCCTGAGATTGGGGGCGTGTTGCACTACAACCGTATGAATCTGTACATTCTTGACTGTTTATCGGCAAATCCAGACACATTACTGCTGGAGCAGGTAGATCACTTTAAAAGTAGTTTACCTGAGCCAGAATTGTTGCTCAGTAACTAGAAAGCGCTAAATCTAAAGTAGTAGAACAGGTTCATAGATTCAGGTATATTCTACGCCACCAATGTGCGCAGAAAAAATTGGCGCCCAGGTGCCAAAAATCATACATGTTGCCCATAATTTTTCTTCTATAAAAAACACTAGTCAGACCATTTATGGAAAAATTCTGGGTACTTGTGTATATAGATGTTACAGTACAGATGTAGATAATCACAAGATGCTCACAAGCACAACATCTAAATCCTTCAGAAAGCTGTACAAAACTTGATAAAAAACAAATAAAAAAAACAGATAATTGTATTTTGAGTTTTATTACTGCATATAATTCACATCATAAGGAAGTTAAAAATTTATTATTAAAACATTGGGATACCCAGTTCTTAAACTCTTCCTCCCACTGAAAACTCAGGTTATATATCGAAGAGCTAAAACTCTTAAAAATATCATTGCACCTGCCAAACTAAAACAACAAAATAGACCTTTTCCAAAAAATCATGAATGCAGTGAAAATACTGTTGGTACATTTCCTTACAAGTACCTGACATGTAAATGTTGTAGCTTTTTAATTTCAAACAAAACTTTTAATTCTTTTTCAACTGGGGAGACCTTTAGAATAAATACACATTTAACTTGTGCATCCTCTTTTGCAGTATATTTGATAACATGCTCCTGTGGAGTACAGTACATAGGCAGAACAACGACTAAATTGTCAAGACGGGTAAATAATCACTGCTATAATGTTCCCCATAAAAAAAACTGTTATATAGTCTAACAAGACATTTTGTTGAACAACACTCTGAAGAAACTCCAACATTCACGGTACAGCCAATTTAGCTTATAGATTCTGATGTGCAAAATTGTTATCAGAAACTGGCCGAGCGTGAAATGTATTGGATGTACAGGTTTAATACTATTAGTCCCAATGGTCTCAACGAGGTTCAGGAAATTCTAAGGTAATTGCCCATTATTATAAAGCTTTTATAATTTAAATCTTGTATACATTAGGATGAGAACTGAATGCTGATTACTTTTTAATTATACAGTTTTTAGATATGTTCTATATTTTTCCGTGGAGCAAGTAAAGAAAATACATGCTCGGGCATTCTTGAATTCTATTGCTGAGACCATGCGGAGGTTATCTCTGGTCATTCTACTAGTCTACGGAGATGTCTACGTTTACCTGTATTCTTGAATCTGAAGTGTTGAAAGTGTGTAGTTCAGGTTATTCTGACACCTTTGAATGTTTTTCTTGGTGCTTTTTGATAAATCAAGCTATTTAAAGGGGTTTTTCCACGATGTAATGTTGACATGGGATACTCCAAAATGGTTATGTAATCACTTTTTAAATTTTGTCTTTTAAAAAAAAGTGAAGCCGGGTGCAGTTTTACACCCTTTAAAATTAGATCCCCGGTTTTAAACCTGAATTTTACATTGGACAGGGCCCGGCTTGCTTTGGGTCTGCATTTTTTCCGGCGGGGAACATGAACTAGCTTTTTAAGGGACTGGGGAAAAAAGTCTCTGTTCCTGTATAGAAAAACCCATATTCAAATTTTAATTTTCAGGGGTAAAAACAGACCCCCATGAGCAGCCCTTCCCCCCCCCCCCCTCCCCTGTAGCTTTGAAAGGACCGGGGGAAAAAATTATTTTTTCCCTTTCGGTTTTGGAATCCCACTGGTTGTAATTTTTTTTTTTATCTTAGTAAAAAATTTAGACACCCCCCTTTTGGGTCACTGCCCTTTAAGGAATGAAAGAAAAACGCCTTCCCCGGGGTAATCTCTCCCGAGAAAATAAGAGGCATAAAACAAAACCCATTAACTTGTGCAACAATAGTTTTTCCTCTGTGATGTAGATAACAATGTTTGCTCAGCCACAGAGGGCTGAGCCACAGGAAAACCGGGAGGTGGGGGGCCCATGACAAACACAGAGGAGGTACTTGTTTTTTTTAAACAAGGAAAAAAACAAGCCCCCTTTTCAAGGTCAAGGCTCAAATTCAGCTATTGGCTGGGGGAAAACCCTTCTTTGGGAAAAACCCTTTAATTCTGCAATTTTTTTGTAGGAAAATAAATTAATATTTTTTTTTAAAATCATTTTAAGTTTTATTTTTTTTAAATAGAGTGAAAAATTTTGGGCCCTTTTTTTCCCTTTTTAAAAACTGTCAGCCCCCCAATTTTTAAAAACCATTTTTTAAAAAAATCAAAACATTTTGTATTTTAAGTGTTTTACCCGGCCCTAAATTGAAGTGGGCCTTGTGAAGCCCAGCAAAACGTGTTGTTTTTAAGCTATTAGAAATTTAAATTTGGGCTATTCAAAAGAAAAAAAAAATGGAATTTTTTCCGGTCGGGAATTTTTCTAAAGTTTTAGAAGGTTTTAGCACTTTTAGTTTTATCCAAATGCCCCGGGAAACCCTTTAAAATTTTTTTCAACCCATTATTTGTATTTTGTTCGGGGAAATTCCTGGTTTGGGGAATTTCTTTAAATCCAGGGGGGGTTTCTCCTCCCCGAAAGGGCTTGTTTTCCCTCATTTGGCCAGCCTTTTTGACATTTTGTGTGAGAAAAGAGGAGGGTCACAGCTCTGCAAGGGATTTTTTTCCTTTTTTTTGCAAGGGTTTCAGTTCTCATGCTTGCAGAGCTTTTCCCCTCCCTCCGAAGTTTTGTAAAAGAAAAACCTTAAATTGGTGGGGGGAAAAAAGTTTAAAAATAAGCTTTGAAGTAAAAGGGAAAAAAAAATGGGGAAAAATTTGAAACTTGTTTCACCCTTCTGTTTTTGGGGAGGAGGTAGAGGCAGAGCCGAGGGGTTTTGGGGCTGGGGTTTATGGGTTGGGAGATTTGAATTAGCGCTACAGATAAAAAAATTTTTTTGGCCCAGACCCTTACATGGAGATTCATTGGGGGGATAAGCATATAGGGGCTCAAAACCCCTTTATTACATACCCAGTAGCCAGCACGGGAAAGCTGTTTCACTTTCTTTTTCCCAAAGGGCCCCGGGTGGAGAAAGCACAGATAATGCGGGGCGAAAAATCCCCTCAAAGGGGGGTTTTTCCAAAAAAGGGGATGCCCAAAAACCCCGGTTTGGAAAAAAATTTTAAGGCAGCCCAATCACAGAAAAAGGGGGCGTGGCCTGACCTCAGGCAGCTGAGTTATCTCTAGATACTTACAGATTAGCTCATACCTGCTATACTAAATTATTTAGGTAATGCAAACTAATTGCAAAAGTGCTGATTTTTATTGTCCCCATCATAACAGATATGATCATTGTAGCAGAAAAAAACCTTTACTATAGACTTTTCTAAATCTGGTGCATCCTGTATGTCTATGGAAATAAAGGTTTCACTGTATTTATAGATGTAATCATCACTCTCTGCCATTAAATGTTTTGTTTGATTTATCGAACATGTTCAAGAATTGCATTTTTCTAAGATATATCATAAGTTATGGTACTAGACTTCTGGAGATGGAATCCTATATACACAGCACCTAAATCCATTAATCCATAAATTTGAGAACTCCTAAAAAATCTATATACATGCAAGGAACCGGAGCCATAGCTCATAAATTAAAACATATATTTTATTAATAACAAAAGTAAAATCAAATACATATGAAAAAAGAAAAAAAATCTAAAAAAAACTAAATTATACTAAAAAAGAGGAATCCAACAAGAGACAGACAGTAACATTAAATTGGTTGCATACAGCTATAGTGGAGATAGTAATTTCTGCCTACAAATGATTCATCATAGAAATGAGTGCCTATTAATAGCCCAATAAATATTCAGCAGATTTAATGTATCCAGTTATATGCAACTCAAAAAGACCTTATAAGGCCAGAACAATCTATGGCAGGAAGATTATATGTACCATGTGGAGCAATGAGCCTAAACTATCACCATATAAAACAACATGAGTAAAGCAAAGGATTTAGAGCTCACCTTGATTGCAGTCTTCAATCATCTGGTAAACCTCACACGGCCAAACCCAATTCTCATACAAGTGCAGTCCCCAGTCGCAGGACACATAGAGTAGTAAACTTGCAAAGAAGCACTTGAAAGGTATAAGAGCCGTTTCTTTATTATTCAAATCTTCGTGCATAAGGATAAAAATAGCGTTAATACAAACAATGGTAATGGCTAACGCGTTTCTGGCTAGATACTTAGCCCTTGTTCACAGCATATACTCTGCCATATTCCCACATCAACCCCGAAAAATCCAATGGGACTAAATGCTGACAATATAAGTCAAAAAGTACTTCAACCATGTAATGAAGTAAAATATATTTTACCCATAATGGTGGGAAGGTATCTTTTGTGTAAGATAATAAATCAGATCAATGGTGAGTAAAGTTGATATTTGCATTATGTATTTGCAGATTATTTCTAGAGACATCAAAGACTTGGTATATTGTAGCTGGATGGGAAACAGATTTGTTCACAAGCTAAGAAGGTAATAGCTTAATATTATCAGGATAATATTTTCATTATTAACTAACATACTTCTACTTTTCAATACAATTGCATCTACCCCTTCCTGAAGCAAGATGTAACTGTATGCAATGCAGTCGGTAAAAGAATCGGACTCCATGGCTGGTGTTTGCTGTTAATTAGAACATAACTGGTATCACCATGTTAGTTAAAGAGTGCTGTATAAAAATATAGGGCCACATGTATGAAATGGTTTTGGTCTAAAATTCACTTTTTTCCCCATAGAAACCTATAGGCAAAAAAGTGAGTTTTAGAAGAAAACATGTGGCCCATAATATTTATCCTGCATGGAGAACGATATAGAAAAAAATACCCATTGCCACAGTTCCTTTGGTCACTTTGCCTACCTAAAAGATTGGGATAAAGTGATCACAAAGTTGCATGTATCCCAAAATGGCACCAACAAAAAGCACTCCAAAAAATTAGCCCTTCCTGAGTTACAAAGATAGAAAAATAAAAAAAAGTAATGGCTCTACAAGCCAAATTTAAGAACATAAAAAGATTTAGTTTTAGTAGTCAAAAACATAATGAAAACTAAATAAATTTGGTATTGCCTGGTACCTACCTGCAGAATAAATATAACATGTCATTTATACCGCACAGTGACCTCAATAAAAAGAAAAGGATCCGAAACCCTCCAGAAATAGAGCAATTGTATTTTTTTATGTTCCACTCCATCAAACAATGTTTTTTTGGCTTTCCAGTAAAAGATAACAAAATAATACAACTTTACTGAAAAAATAAGCCCTCATGCATCTATGTAGATGGTAAAATAATAATGTCATCGCTCTTGCAAGACAGGGATAAAAATACGGAGGCGATGTAAACAAAAATCCCCGCGCCGCGGGTAAGGAGTTAACCTCCACAACTATGTAACTATGCACAACTAATGAAGTAAACTTTTGTGTGAAATATAATTTAGGGAAGTATAGTCTTTCTATCTGGTCTGTAGATAGCTCCATTTATTTAGCTGGAGCAGCTTTGAAATGATCTGACAATGGCACTGAAAAGCAATTTAATTATACCATTTTCTAATAAGGAAGACTGAGATGACAATCAGCAAATGTAAAAATGATCTTCCAACAATGACTGCTATTCCCGAGGCACAGCCATCTCTCTGGGCACATCCTGCATTGTATTATGATTTACAGTTATTTCTTCTCTTCTCTTTTATTGTTCAACCTCTACTCTCAGCAGTACTTAGGGTTTGTTTAATTTTTCATAAAGCTCTCCTAGGATTTCCTTTGCATAGCCGATATGTTAGTAAAATCATATTTGAAACATGAAGAGATGCTGAATGTGAAAGTAAAGTAGGAAAGAAGATAATAAAATCTCCCAGATGATCTTTTTTTTTACTGCGAGGAGTGCATTCCATCTTAATGTCATAATTATTTCCCCGGTACATGAGACCGCTTCTAGTATTACGCTGGGATTACCTTAAAATACGCTTTTCAGCCAATTCACAGGGCAATTAATCTTTGTGGTTACCAAGACAGAACATAAGACGGGAACTTGTCTTACACTGGGTCATTGCTCGCGGTGAGAAATAAAGCGTTCTTGAACATGTTGACTGACACAGTGTCTGGATTAGCACTCACAAGTGATGTCAGCAAGTGTCTCTATGTCACGGTGATACAATGTGTTATATTGTCTAACCTCCTTCTGAACCTTTCTTTTTAGAACCAATTTTAAAAGACAAAGATGTGGTAGGACACAATGACTATGGTCAGGACAGGGCTTGCACTGCAGATAAATAATGTTCAATTGCTATACACTCAGATATTTTATTATCAAGCCACAGAATTCCATAATATACTGCTTTAATTTCCTATAGTACAATTTTTTTTAACCCTCAAAGTGTTTTTTAGACCACAGTGATAAGTTTTACCATGTAGGGACAGGTAAATGAAGACTATTACCAAATATATTGTTGTTTTGTTTTTGCTTTGATCAGGAGATTAATTAGAATGTATCTCCTCTTAGGGTACACAAATTAATCTAGCTACTGATTACCTCTCCCCAACTCTCCTTTCTCTGTCTTGTCACTTATTGCTGTAAGCTGCCGTCAGTCAGTATGTCCTTGATGGGTCACTCCCTTCAGAGTCTTATCCTTAACAGAGAAGCTTTGTTTATTTAAGTTATTGACAAGTTTTAAGCCTTAGATTATTATAGCTTAATAGAGAAGTTTGAAAATTTCCAGCATTCATCTTACTGTAACAGAAAAAGCTAGAAATAGCACAGCTGATATGCCAATCACTGCTATAGACCCACCCAAAGCATGACCAGAAATTATGTGTCTAAAGCTGACTGTGGTTCTGTGAAACAGCATGGTGAGAAAGCCCATTTAATGCACTATGACAAAAATGTTTATCATTGATTGCCTTAAAGGAGTTTTGCGACAAAGTAAAGCTAGCTGCGAGTTGAGATTGAGAAGAGTGTCGCTTCCAGCTGTCCTCCCCATTCACGTCTATGGAAGTTCCAAATATAACACATTGTGTGTGCTCAGCTAGAGTATCTAAAAAAAAAGTGAGTACACCCCTCACATTTTTGGAAATATTGTATTATATCTTTTCATGGAACAACACTGAAGATATGACACTTTGATACAATGTAAGGTAGTCAGTGTGCAACTTGTATAACAGTGTAAATTTGGTGTGCTTTCAAAATAACTCAAAACACAACCATCAATGTCTAAGCCACTGGCAACAAAAGTGAGTACACCCCTAAATGAAAACGGACAAATTGTGCCCAAAATTTCAATATGTTGGTCACCATTATTTCTCAGCACTGCCTTCACTCTCTTTGGCATGGAGTTCACTAGAGCTTCACAGGTTGCAGCCACTGGAGTCCTCTTCCACTCCTCCATGATGACATCATGCAGCTGGTGGATGTTACAGACCTTTCACTCTTCCACCTTCCGTATGAGGATGCCCCACAGATGCTCAATAGAGTTTAGATCTGGAGACATGCTTGGCCAGTCCAGCACTTTTACCCTTATTTTCTTCAGCAAGGCAGCGGTCGTCCTAGAGGTGTTTTGGGGAATACTGCCCTGTGGCCCAGTTTCCAAAGCGAGGGAATCATGCTCTGCTTCACTATGTCCAAGTACATTTTACCATCTATGGTTCTTTCAATGACCTGTATTTTGCCACAGCCGGCAGCACTCATGCAGCCCCAAACCATGACAATCCCACCACCATGCTTGACTGTACATAAGACACATTTGTTTTTGTACTCCTCACCTGGTTGCCGCCACACAGGCATAACATCCCCTGAACCAAATAAATTTATCTTGGTCTCCTAAGTCCACAGGACATGGTCCCCAGTAATCCATGTCCTTAGTCTGCTTGTCTTCAGCAAGCTGTTTTCGGGCTTTCTTATTCATCATCTTTAGAAGAGGCTTAATTCTGGCACGACAGCCATGCAAACCAATTTTATGCAGTATGTGGCGTATGGTCTGAGCAGTCCCCACCTCTTTAACTTCTGCAGCAATGCTGGCCACACTCATATGTCTATTTTGAAAAGACAATCTCTGGATATAAAGCTGAGCATGTGTACTCAACTTCTTTGGTCTTCCATGGTGAGGCATCTTCTGATTGGAATCTGTCTTATTAAACCGCTGTATGATCTTGGCCACTGTGCTGCATTTGAGTTTCAGAGTGTTGTTAATCATTCTATGGTGCATCAAATGGTACCACTAATAACTAATAACTGGCTTTGCAGAAAAGCTAGCTATGCTGAAAAAAATGGCTTGGAAAACAGGGATTAAAAAACGAAAAACCTTATTATTATTAAGAGGTTATACAATAAAAAATTCAAATGCAGCACAGTGTAGTCAGATTATTGGCAGATTCAAAATACTAAATACGATGGTATTTCTGTGCTGTGTAGATCTAGTCTTAAACTCCTTTTAACCACCTCAGAATAAAAGTTAAAACTTAACCTTTATTTTACACAAATTAGAAATTGCAATGTACCATGCTCCAAATGTTTTTTTCAACACAGGGATAACCATAAGTTATTCCCTTTATAGATAGAAAAAGATTATTTGTATCAACACCGGAGTGACCATACGTAGTTCCCTATATAGATAGCAAGAAAATTTTTGTTTTAACACAGGAATGACCATATGTTATTCCATATATGCAGTTGAAACCAGAATTTTACATACACTATATAAAAAGACAAGTATGCATGTTTTTCTCACTATCTGACATGAAATCAGAATAAACCTTCCCCTTTTGAGGTTGAGATTACCAAAATTGTTCATATTTGCCAAATGCCAGAATAATGAGAGAGAATTTTTTAAGGAATTTTTATTGGTTTCTGCAAAGTCAAAAGTTTACATACATTTCATTAGTATTTGGTTTCACTTAAACTGTATGACTTGGGTCAAACGTTTGGTAAATCCTTCCACAAGCTTCTCACAATAGTTGGTAGAATTGTTGCCCATTCCTCTTGACAGAACTGGTATAACTGAGCCATGTTTTTAGGTTGCCTTGCTCGCACCTGCCTTTTCAGCTTTCCCCTTAAATTTTCAATAGGATTGAAATCAGAGCCTTGTGATGGCCACTCTAAAACATTGACTTGGTTATCCTTAAGCCACTTTGTAACCAGTTTGGCAGTATGCTTCAGGTCAGTGTCCAGTAGGAAGACCTATTTCCACCTGAGCTTCAACTTTCTGGCTGATATGTTGCTTCAGTATTGCCACATAATCTTCTTTCCTCATGATGCCATCTATTTTGTGAAGTGCACCTGTTGTTGCTTCAGTATTGCCACATAATCTTCTTTCCTCATGATGCCATCTATTTTGTGAAGTGCACCTGTCCCTCCTGCAGCTAAACAACCCCATGCCATGATGCTATCACACAGTTGGAATGGTGTTTTTAGGCTTCCAAGTTTCTCCCTTTTTACTCCTAACATAACGATGGTCATTATGCCAAACAGTTCAATATTAGTTTTAGTTTATTTTGGAGTAATGGCTTCTTCCTGGCAGAGTGGCCTTTCAGCCCATGTTGATACAGTACTTGTTTCACTGTGAATGACACAATCTCTTCAGCTTCCACCAGCATCTTAACAAGGTCGTTTGCTTTTGTTCTTGGGTTGATATGCTCATGTTGGACCAAAGCACGTTCATCTCTGAGACAGAACCCGTCTCCTTCCTGAGCTTTTTGATGGCTGGACATGACCATCCTGTTTGTACTTGTATATAATTGTTTGTGAATATAAAGAAGATGATTCCGCGGTACCGTAGAAAATTGAAAAACAAGATCCTTTATTGCAAGCTGGATAAAAACCAGGAAGCCCAACTGAGCATAGCAAACAACCCACAATGGTAACGCCGACGCGTTTCAGGTGTATAACACACCCTTAGTCATGGCAACTAAGGGTGTGTTATATACCTGAAACGCGTCGGCGTTACCATTGTGGGTTGTTTGCTATGCTCAGTTGGGCTTCCTGGTTTTTATCCAGCTTGCAATAAAGGATCTTGTTTTTTAATTTTCTACGGTACCGCGGTATCATCTTCTTTATATTCATTGGATTATATACGGGCTGCTCTGACCGGGATACCTGCGGAGGCCATCAACTTATGGGGTAAGCTGGTCCATTGGACTGTTTTGCTAAATATAATTGTTTGTACAGATGAACAAGGCACCTTCAGGTATCTGGAAATTGCACCTAAGGATGAATCAGACTGTCCCAAATTGGTTAAAGGCATAGTAATCCTAATGTATGTAAACTTTGCAGAAAGTAATAAAAATGGCTTAAAAAATCTCTCTAATTATTCTGGCATTTGGCAAATATAAATACTTTTGATAATCCTAATTGATCTAAAACGAGTAAGGTTTATTTTGATTACATGTCAGATGGTGAGAAAAACATGCATATGTATCTTTTTATAAACTACATGTAAACTTCTGGTTTCAACTGTAGGTGGTAAATCTCAGATGAGAAATCAACCTTCAATAACATTTTTTCAAAAGGTCCATTATAGCTGTGTGTTTTTTGACAGTACACAATAGGGAATTTTAGGTATATAAACAAAAAATCCTCTATACAGGAAAAAGCATACATTGTTCCCTATAAAGATAGCAAAAATATTTGTTTCAACACAGGAATGACCATACATTGCTGCCTATATAAGTAGCTAATCCCATATGACCAGTCACCCTTAATTTGTTTATGGCAACAAGTAGGTCTAAGGGTATGTTCACACGGCTTATTTTGGGGCGCATTTCGCTGTGTATTGCGAGTGTACTGCGCTCTAATACGAGCGAAATGCGCCGCAATCATTACGGTATTACACAATTCTCATAGAGAACTATGGATTACCCCTCCTCTCCCTGCTCGTACAATATGATCGTACTGCACGCACATGGAGATATGGAGATAATTGCATGTCTATGGGGCCAGCGGACCGCCCTCCCTGCACCTCGGGAGTACGTACACGTCGATCAGCGCGACTGCTGAAGACCTGGCGTAATTGCAGGGCATACTGTACGCCCTGCAATTATGCTGTGTGAACATACCCTAAGAGTCTAGGGGTCGGCCGTGCATCATCACGCAGGCGCTGCAATTACGTCAAATCATCGCGCTACCTGTGTCGGGCTTCACTTGGAGAAGCATGGCCTGCCACTCGTTGGAGGAATGGGAAGAGGTGAGTTTTTTATGTATTTTTTTTCATCTAATAGGCCTTACTAATCAACCTACCGCTAACCTAGGGTCAATCTACCTACCTAACTATTGCCTATATACCTGCTTAGGGCACATATGCCTACCTACAGCCTACCTATGTGGGACCCATCTACTATCTACCTATTGGGGCCTAGCTGCTGCCTACCTACCTACTAAAGGCCAACGTGCCTACCTACCTTTGGCCTATCTACCTGGGGCTCATCTACTATTTACCTTCCTGGGGCCTGACTTTTGCCTACATACCTACCTGGGGCCGTACTACTGCTTACCTACCTACTTAGGGCCAATATGCCTACCTACCTATGGCCTACCTACGTGGGGCCCATCTACTATCTACCTACCAGGGGCCTAACTGCTGCCCTTGGGATATTCATTTTGATTTTCATTGATCATTTATATGTTTTTTTTGTTCTAAATGCATTCCACTATGTAATGGATAAATAATTGCAGCTGGAATATTTCATTCATTGAGATCTAGGATGTGGTATTTTTAGTGTTTTCTTTATTTTTGAGCAGTGTAAATAAACTGATGAAAATATTACATAAAAATTATTGTGGGTGTTATAGCGGTGTGTGCTGAACATACCGGTATACGCCCACAGCTTCAGAGGGACTCGCTGGCCAGTGCATACCTCTGAAGCCTCTCACTGACTGCCATTCATCCTGATGCGTAATCGCCGGGAAGAATTGACATGTCCTTTCTTTCCCCCGGGCGCGTATTGTGCGCTGGGGGAAAGAGCAGGTAATCATAGCCCTCAATGAGAACTATGAATTACTGTAATGTTCACTATATTTACTATTTTGCCATAGGCAAACTTAAACTCTATCAGTTCTCTATCTATAAAACACAAAGACGTAACTTTTATTATGTATAACTCTTAACCTCTATACACACTATTTAAAAACCTGATTTCTAACCTCTCAATTTATCCCTTTCTACTTCTGAAGGAATAGTTCCTTTTCTATTAACAGGAAAACCTTATATATACATTAATTTACTAACTCCAGTAAGGGATCCCAAGCATCCTACATTGGCAGTCATCCCTAATCTCATGGACATAAAACATATAAGGTTTCCTTGTGATACCCTCTGCAGCGGGTGACACTTGTAGAGAGAGGTGAGAAATCACAATTTAAAACGTCATGCCTGACCTCCCCAACATGTTTCACCAGCTAAACTGGCTTTATCATGGGTTAAAGGTCTGGTCCCATGTGGTCTAAGCTCATTTCCTTTTATATCATGTTAGGTACATACCCTATTCAGGTGCTCACCAATTAGCCATCAGAGAATCCACAGTGGTACATAGCACGGTTGAATATATGACTATAGGAGCATCAGAGATCACAGGTTTTTTTTTTTTCTCTCCTCCCCCATCTCCCTCCTGCCCCCCCTCTGCCCCCACCTTGTCCCTCATTTTACCTGTGTTTTGCAATGATGATAGGTATTGATCACTTGAGGCCACGGTTTCTATTTGGCAGATTAGGATGTGTGTATATTGTTTCTGTGCATGAAGAGGTTGTTAGCAACTGAATCATATAATATATACACTTACGTTGCTATGACGAGACGCAGCTCGGGAGTAGATTACCATCTATTCCTGTATACATCTATTTATGTATAGGTTTACTGTTTCTACTCACTGCGTAGATTTTGTGCTAACTTTAAATACAATATATGCAATACAAATGTATGCAAATACAATAGAGTATGAATGTACTAACATTTTTGGATACTTCCATTGTAACGTAATGAATTAGGTAACTAGCCGTGTAAGAAAGAATCTTTAATGGGGAAGGTGGGATGTGAAGTTGCGGGAGAGGGGGTGGGCTAACCATAGGGCCTGCAGCTTTATTAAAATGAATATGTATATTAGATATAAAGGAGAAGTGGTTTATGGGAAGAGTCTAAGACAATAGTGTACAGTACAATGGAGTATGTATTCCCAATGAATATGCATATTAGACAGGGAGGAGAAGGGCTTCATGGGAGGTGATAAAGCTGGTAATGTGCTGTGGAATGTAACACCTCTTCTGCTTGGTCCGGTCTAGGTGAGCCACGCAGGCGCAATAATATGAGAGAAATTGGACGGAAGTCCATCACAGTCAGGGCAGATATCTCCATTGATACAGTACGTGGGCGCGGGCAGTATGGTAAGATAGGGCGCAAGCCTGCTATGGAGATGGTGAACTTGTCTGAGGATTGTTGTTTATGGAAGCATGGTGACAGCGGCGGCAGCAGCAGCACATGGTATCAATGTGCGTGCAGGAGAGTGGAAGGGGGAGTTGGTTTTGTGGATTCTCTGATGGCTAATTGGTGAGCACCTGAATAGGGTGTGTACCTAACATGATATAAAAGGAATTGAGCTTAGACCACATGGGACCGGAACTCTAACTCCTGATGAAGCCAGTTTAGCTGGTGAAACATGTTGGGGAGGTCAGGCATGACGGTTTAAATTGTGATTTCTCACCTCTGTCTACACCGCTGCAGAGGGTATCACAAGGAAACCTAATATGTTTTATGTCCATGAGATTAGGGATGACTGCCCAAGTAGGATGCTTGGGATCCCTTACTGGAGTTAGTAAATTACTGTATATATAAGGTTTTCCTGTTAATAGATGGTGTTCCACCAGACTTGATAATAGAAAAGGAGCGATTCCTTCAAAAGTAGAAAGGGATAAATTGAGAGGTTAGAAATAAGGTTTTTAAATAGTGTGTATAGAGGTTAAGAGTTATACATAATAAAAGTTAAGTTTTAGTGTTTTATAGATAGATAACTGATAGAGTTTAAGTTTGCCTATGGCAAAATAGTAAATATGGTGATCAAAAGTCACTCTCTGTTCTCTTGCGAGATTCCCATTGTTTTGGAGACTATTTTACTGTAATGTTGGCCCATACTTCGGGCGTATTGAAACGCAATTACACGCTGAAGAACGGACCGACAGTACACCGTCTGAACATACCCTAACATATCACAGAAAATTAGGCCGAAAAACTAGTAGAATAACTGAGTGGAGGAAATCATTATAGTCTATATAGTCTATAGTCTATATACAGAATACACTATAAAGTTTTAGTGTTGTCAGGGGTGGGGCTTAAAGTTTCAGTTTGGGCTGTTAGTATTTATCTTAATAGAATTTTATTCTGTGCATGGTTGTGTGTGTTTTTAGCATTTTATTCTACATATTGTACCCCTCATGAGGTCAGATAAGACATTTGTGGACATTTTTGCATCACTTTTGTTTTTCTGATTTCCCTTGTAACTGATTATGATATGACAGCCCCAGTTACAAGCGAAATCCAGGGGAATAACATCCTCTACACTGACTACAGAACTGATCTTGATAAGACCCAGCAGCTCTTGCAGTTACTGAGCGGGGAAGCAGGAGGCCAACAGGTTTTCTGCCTGTCTGTGTATACAGCGATCGGGAAGGCAGTGAAGAGCAAGTTATTGCTGACAGAGCAGTGTGCAGCTCAAATATTTACACTAAGTTCCAGAATGTCTGTGAAAAGTCAAACCGTCACCAACTGGAGGTTTAGGGTATGTTCACATGATGTAATTGCACAGCATATTTCGACATGTAATTGTGCTGCAACATGTCCGAAATGCTCCCTGCAATTACGGTAATTACCTCTATCTCTCCCCACGCATATTGAACATTGGGGGGAAAAAAGGTGACTGTCACTTCTTTCCGGCGTTTATGCGGCAGGGATAATAGAAGTGAATGGGCCACACCCCTGCAATTTAGAGTTACGTGGTGGCCAGCGCATATTTCCAAAACGTCCAGCGCATTGGGGCGCCGCAGTTCACCATGTGAACATACCCTTAAAGTCGACAGGTGGGTGGCAAGTAGTTAAATTATGTGTTACTATAAATATATTTTTATATTTTTCTTATTTTCTTCTTATCTTTAAAGGGGTTGTCTCAGTACATTGATTCATCTTACCTCAGTCGTGTTTTCTTGGTTTCATTTTGAATTCAGGGGCGTGTTTACGGTCTTCTTCTAGGCTGCAGTAGAAGCCAGGTCTGTAGCTATAGCAACCAGTGCAGCCAGCCTATCAGGAGAGATCAAATAGGTCTGTAGCTATAGCGACCTGAAGAGCTGACGCAGCCCATACAAGAGGGGATATCTCAGAATAGGTAGGACACATATTGCAAAGTGACTTGTTTTTGCAAGATCTGTAACATAAAAAAAAATCCTTGTAGTAAGACAACACCTTTACGTGATTCTCCACATAAAAAAAGTATTGAATTATTCAGTAGGTAAATGCTTTCTGTAGAAAACACACACACATAGTACATATTACAAATAAAGTGTGGCTGCAATGTTTTGGTCGATAAACTAGCCTTTTCAATGCAATATATTGTATGAATGTCCTAAAATTGTGAAGCAGAAAGACATTAAATTTCAAATACCATTGCATTTGAGGAAAGTTTGCCTGATGTATGTTGCTGTGTATTATTTTCTAATTTATTACACAACAAACAGTTCTTTCAATTTAGCATGGTTCACCTAGACTGACCTCTGTGTTTTTGAGCAGTGTGACCTGATTTATTCTACAAAAGTGAACAATAACTTGTCTTTTACATATGTGTCTAATTGGACGGGCCCTGATGATATAAACAGCAGTAATGAATCAAGAGATGTTCCAGGGTTCTGCGAGCTGTCTTGTCAACCCTAAAATATGTGATGATTTTGCAGACTTTTATGTTATTGCTGTGCTTTCCAAAGTTCTGCATGGCTCGCTGGTTAACACATTCAGCACACGCTGACCTGTTCTCTGATTTCATACAGGTCTAGATTTTGCACAGAATACATTAAGCAAGAATAACCATTTAAACATTTTTACTTGTAGAAAACTCCCAAAAACCCCCCTTATTTGACAATAAATTTAAAATTTTTTTGGTCAAAGGTTACTAAGGTAAATTTTTCCCGACCCAACATGCCTTTTTAAAGTGGGTCTGGAATAAGCCAGCATGGGTGTCCTGTGCCAGGTGCAGCAGGGGCTTGGCTGTCCGATGACAGTCAGATTCTTTTTTTTCCCAACTCAAACCCGCCTGAGCCGGGCCCATTTAAACCCTTTCCCTTTAACCGTGGTCCAGTAGAAAACCCGCCTCGTCAATAAAAATTTTGTGGGTACCGGGGGTTTTTCATGGCAGTTGTGAGGCCAATAAAAGCCTGCAGCTCCCTTTAAAAAGGGAAATTCTTACTAATTGTTTAAAGCTTTAAAAGTGGTAAAAAAAGTTATTATCAAACATGTTGCGTTTTTTTTTTTTGGCCTCTCTTCAGGTTGGGAAAGCAATCTTATCACCTATTTTTGCAGACAATTCCCTATTTAATTGGCCACCTCCCCCTTTGGTTTCTCTTGCTATCTTTTGACTCCACAGGTATGATGATGACTCACTCGCTGCTGTGCTCCTTATTTTTAAAATTAAAAACCATTTACTTTTACATTTTGAAAAGTTTTAAAAACCCCCATGAAATTTCTGTACCCCATTGTACAATACATTTTACAAACCCCCCAGCAAAATGCACGTAAAAAGGATCAGCTAGGAATAGCAGAGTTATAGACAATCACGGGGGGGTAGACCGGGCCCTCCTGGAGGTATGAGTCTGAAGCGCCTTTTGGCTATGTAAAAAAAAAAGCACGCCTTTGGGGTTGCTGGTTTTAAAAGTTGAAGAATAAAGTTTGGATTTTTTTTTCGCATAGGGGAAAGGGCCCACCCTTTTGGGCTGTTCCCTGGTTTCTGCAACTTTAAGAAACCTACTTCCCCTTTGGGATGCCCTACTTGCAGGGGAAGGCCCCCTACTGACCCCTATCCTTGGTGACCCGGCTTTTATTTTTTGTTTACGGGCTCTTAAAACTCATGATAAGATAACCCTGTATTCCTATTAAGCCTGTTGTAAAATTTGCGAAAAAGTTAAAAACCCTATGGCGGAAAAACTTACCAACCCCCCCTGATTTCCCTTTTCCCTCTCACAGGCCACAGGTGCTTCGGGCCAGTGCCTAAAAACCCCTTTGGGATGAACACTAAAAAATTTTTTTTGGAAAGGGACGAAAGCAGCCCCAATTGACATCATTTTAATCTAAATACCTTTCCCGATAAACTGATCCCCCTCAGGGTTCCCTGGTGTGTACGATGTCTATGGATGCAGTGGGACTATAAAGGGGAAACAGCACGGGCCCAGAAAAACCCCCAAAGAAAGAAGCTTTTTTTCTTTTAAAGCTCAGAAGGAGTCAATATTAGAGAGAAGAGGGCACAAAGGAGGAGATATCAAAGGGGAAAAAGGGGCCAAAGTTTGTGGAATTTAAAGGCATTATAAAAAGAAAAGGAGGCAAGATGATGCATTTTTAAAGAGTTTGGGGGGACAGGTGGGACAGAAAAAAAGGGAAATTGCTCGGGCCCCGGGGAGCATTCAGAGGAAACCACAAACCCGGAGGGTGGGAATTTGGAGCTCCGCTTACCCCGTTCTGTACTTCCTTTGGGGCTCTCTGTGATCTTTGTGGGCGGCCGGTGGGTTACTTTCACATAAACCCCCGGGCTGCCCGAAAACCTGAGCAAGGGATGGAGCGGGGGTGGAGTGTGGCCCGGGAAAATTTAATTTATTTATTTTTTACCTGTCCTTTTGCTGCCAAAAAGCCCCCCTCCCGGGCTATTTTCCCCAGCCTGCCTGCAAACCCCCCACCCTGCCTTTTTAGCCTCCCTCCCTGTTATATCCCCTAGCCTCCCTAAAACCCCCGCACCCTGCCAAATTTACCCCCCCTGCCTGTCTATTTACCCCCCCTGCCTAAATAGCCGCCCTGGCTGTCTATATACCCCAGCCTGGGCCCACATAGCCACCCAGCCTGCCTACTAGCCCTGCCTGTCTATATAACTTACCAGCCCGCTTACATAGCCCCAGCCTGCCTAATAGTCCCCCAGCCTGCCTATTATACCCCAGCTGTCTGCATAGCCCCCCAGCCTAACTACATAGCCTCCAGCCTGCCTATCTACCCCAGCCTGCTGCCATTCCCCCCCCGCCTGCCTACATTGTCCCCAGCCTGCCTATATACCTCAGCCTGCCTATATACCCCAGCCTGCCTGCATATCCCCCAGCCTGCCTACATAGCCCCCCAGCCTGTCTACATAGTCTCCCCCAAGCCTGCCTACATAGTCCCCCCCAAGCCAGCCTACATAGTCCCTCCTAAAGCCTGCCTATATAGCCCCCTTAAGCCTGTCTATATAGCTCTAAGTCTGCCTTCCTGAATAGCCCTATAGCCCCCATGAAGCCTATCTGCCTATGTAGCTCCTATAGCCCCCTAAAGCTTGCCTGCCTGTCTATTTATATGGGGCCCCTTTAGCTACCTAAACCCTGCCTACCTACCTATATGGCCCCTATAGCCCACCTAACCCCTGTATACCTGTATGGCACCCTATAGCTACCTAAACCCTGCCTGCCTATTTGGGGACTCTATTGCCTACCTAAACCTTGCCTATCTGGGGCCCCATATATCCTATCTAAACCCTGCATGCCTAAATGGACCCCATATAGCCAGGGGAGCAGGTGCTCGAAAAGTCAGGATTCTAAGATATTTGGGCGACATGTATGAATCTCGCCACGTCGGGGCGCACCTTTCCTCCGTTTTTCCGGCGAAATCTCGCTATTTATGTCGGCACTGGGGCGCCTCATCATTCCATGTAAGTCCGCCCCGCCTCGCCAGTGTTTGAGGCGCAGTTGGGGCTTTGGTGCAGTTCCCCCCCTTTTTTTTTTTTTCCCCCCCTCCCTTTTTTGCCCCCCCCCCT
>JAODAL010051792.1:0-26450 GCA_025379985.1 Phyllomedusa bahiana | reverse complement strand
AGAGAAAAAAGTACAGGGGCCTTTTTCCTCCGACGTTGAGAAAAATTTGAGAAAAAAAATGCCAAAAATAAAGGGCCCGGGGTTTGTAAAAAGGAGCTTTAAACCCAAACCCAGTATTTCCCCAAAAGTGAAGCTAAATTGGTCCCCCACCATAGGGGAGGGGAAAAAGCGCTTCCAGGTATTAAACTGTGTATAGGGGGAAGGGGGGGAGTTCCCCACACTTCCGCTTGCACTCTGCTTCAGCACGACAGTTTTGTTCCCTGCGTTTTCAGGGCTTTTTAAAACCTGCGGGGTTTTTTTGAGGGACGGACGCCAGCCGGGGCTTTCACCGCACCCACTGTAAATTTCCGGCCCGGGGTCTTTGCTGGGGCCCGGGGAAGGTTTTAAGTAAATGCCCAGTAAAATTTAAATGGGGGTTTTAAAAAAAGACCCCTTTTTCCCCGGAAAATTTTTTTTAAATGTGGGGGTCTTTGCGGGTTTTGGGGGGTCTTGCTGGGTCCAGGAAGTATAGTAAATTTCCCAGTGAAACAAAAATGGTGGTTGAAAGACTCCTTTTTCCGGATTTTTAAATTTTGGGGGGTATGCGGTTTGGGGCTCATGCTCCCTTTCCCCGGACAGGGATATTAAAAGGGCCCAGTTAAAGTAACATGTGGTTCAAATTTTACTCCCCTTCTGGCATTTTTTAATTTGTGGGTTTTGCAGGTTTATGGGTCAGGCTTTTTGGTACAAGCCCGGGGGATAGTAAATGGTCTGTGACTTTTTTTTCTGTGACTTTTAAAACCTAAGTGTGTTCCCCAAAGATGTAGCATGTATCCTTTTGGGAACTTTTTGTGGATTTTAAATTTTCAGTTATCCAGCCTTGTTTGGGTGTAATAATGAAGGTGTTGTTGTTCCATAGACTTTTTTTGGTCATCGCGCATAATCGATGCTCACTATCGAAAAAAAACCCTTTTTTTTTCGATTTTGCGGCCCACTTTCGGGCCATCGATCGATCTCGATAGGCAAAGCAATCGTTTAACACTAAAAAGGGCATATTCTCAAAATGCTATAAAAAAAAAATTTTTCTTTTTGAGCACCAAAACAATGGCACAAAGGGGTTTTTTTTCGATGATTCTATGGGCCCAACCCAAAAATGTCCAGAAAAGAAAATTTCCACAGAATATCTTTATGGGCCCACATCTGATTTTTAAAAAAGGGGGCTATGAACGATTGAAAAAAGTAAACTAGTTTCACACCACCTCACTGCAGACGTTTAAAGGAAAAAAATTTCAGAAAAAAGCTGCATTCCCAAAAGGGCCTTTGGTGTCATCTAAGCCCAAAACCCTTTTTCAGGATGATTTGGGTTTCAAATTATGATTTTAAAAGGGGTTCATTAAAATGTTTTATTTGGGCATTATTTCTCTCAATGTGGAATTCCTCCATAAATTTAAATTTATGAATTGGGAAAAGAAAAACAATTGCATAGAGGAAAAAATTTTCAAACTAGTAATCCAGAAGAAGATTGGAATAACTCAAAATAAAAAAAGGAGGGAAAAACATTGAGGAACAAAGGAAATATATTGGTCCAAAAAAGAAAGAAATTTTTTAGGGGATTTAGAGGACTATCAGTTGAAAAGCATTTACAGATGGCAAAAAGGGGGTAGGGTTTTTTGGGGGGTAGATTTTGTTTTGACATGATCGTATTTTATCCTCCGAAAAGTGGGCAACTCTGCCCCTTTTTTATAAAAATCAACCTTTTTTAAAGGGGAAGGCCGGGGGTCAGGGCCCAAAAAAAACTCGAGGAAAAGAGGAGGGGGAGGAGGAAAAAGGGATTTAAAGTGGGCTCCAAAAATTACAGACTCGGTCACAGGAAAAGGGGGGGAAATCATTTGTTGTAAACATCTCCAAAATTAATCTGTCCCCACCAGAGATTTCCCGTTACAAAAGGGGATTGTCCTTCAGTCCAGTTGTCCCCTTAAAACGTTTATACTAGAACAAAAAACACAAAAAATTTTTTAGATAAAGTTGTTGGGAAGGTTAAAATTCTGTGATGTTAGATTGTTAGAACCCTTTAAGATCAGAATTTACTTTTTTAAAAAACCCTGGGTCTCTTTAAAAAAAGCAAAAAATTGCCCCCCAAAAAGTCATCCCCGGGTTTAGAAAAAACTTTTTAACCCTTACCAGGTTGGATTGATAAAAATCCAAATTTGGAAGTAAAAAGGGAAAAATTTTAAAAATATCTTTAAAATTCACCAAGAGGAAGGATGGCGTTTAGAACCCCTTCAAAATAAAACTTCAAAAACGTTTAAAGGCAAGTCGAAAAAGGGCCCGGGGCCATCGCCCAATTTGGAAAAAGGGAAAGTTTTTTACGGGAAAAAAATTAAAAATTTCAACTTGCTGATACTGTAACTTATGAAAAATTAAAACTTTAAAAACCCGGGAAAAGGGGAGTCCCAGGAAGTATTACATCAACACTATCTAAATATTTAGAAAAAACGGTTTAAATTTGATACCTCCATTTGAATTATCTAAAAAAAACAAAATCCATTTTTTCCGGGTTTTTTAAAAGTTTTCCCAAAAAATCCCATAAGAGATTGTTTTAATTTAAACCGGGAAACCCCCTATCTTTGGTCCAGGGAAAAATGGGATGCTGTCCCCTCTCCCTTTTTTTTAGACGGGAATTTTATCCCCCCCCTTGATTCCCCAACACTAAACCCTTTATCTTAGATCCCCACTGACTTTCTTGTTTAAATTTAAAGAGCTTTTTCATAAAATTGTTTAAATGGAGATCTGCTTTTGGGACATTTAGATGTAAATAGCCTTTATCCCCAAATTGGGAAAACAGGGAAAGTTTTTTACGGCTACAAAAAAGGGATTTGGGAGGATGATCGGTTTTTGAACTCTAAACGGGAGAGATTTCTTTTTGGGGGTTTTAAACCCCAGTTTAAATATTGGAGGAGAAATTTTTTTTTCTTTTAAGAGACGACTTGTACATTCAGAGGAGGGAAAGGGGCCAGGGGGCTCAAAATATGGACCCCCCAATATGAAAATGCCTATATGTCGAAGTAGAGGAATCTCCATCTACAAAAAATCTTCTGTTTCGGGGACCATGCGGGTTTTTTGGGTCCGTTATATAGTAAACTATTTTGCTTTAGGGGGGGCCCCGAGTCTTCTATCTTGGAATTGGGGAATTTCCCTAAATTGGAAAATATTGGGAATTGGGTTTTTACTGTGAACTTTATTTGAAACGAAATTAATTTTTAGATACTTTAAATTAGGAAGGACTTGTAGGCAAACTCCCTTTTCGCCTTTTTCGAAAAAAAACCCCCTTGACCTTTTAATGGGGCCCTTGGAATTTTCAAAAAACCCCCAAATTTTTTTTTAAAAAGCTTCGGTCCCCAATTTTAAAGAGGTCGAAAGGTTGTATTGAAGGTTTAAAAAGGGGGCCCCCCAACCCCCCAAAATTTGGTAAAATTGGCAAAAGGGGATTTTCCCAAAAGGGAATTCCGGTTCCTTTTTTTGGCCGGGAGAAAAAACTAATATTTGATGGAATAAAGGAAATGTAAATAAAGTAAATGATGGGGGGGGGAAAAAACCGAAAGAAATTGCTCCCTTTTAAACCAGTCCCCATCCTTTTGTGGGGGAAAAATTTAAAAGGGGGCCCCAAAACGAAAAAACTTTGGGCCCCCCGCTGCATAAAGCATATTCCAAGATTGAGGAATTTGATTTCCCAATCAGCTGTTAAAAGAGACCCTTTAAAACTTACGAGAAAAAATAGTCCAAGCTGATGGGGGAAAGCTTTTTTAAAGTTCCTAGACAGACCTTCCTCTTTCCCAAAGAACCGGGTATTTAATCCATTTTTCTTGGCTGTGGCCAATGTTCAAATGGTTTGGGAGGAAAAATTTTTAAACTCATCCGCGACGGGCAAACGGATTGGGATCAAGCAGTTTTACACGTGAAAATTGGAAATTTTTGGTTTACGTGTTTAAAATTTTGTCTCCCCAAAAGAAATTGCGAGACCGAAATAGCAAAACAAAAGGGTTTTACCATTAGGGGGAACAAACCCTGCCCTTTAACCGATACCGGCACATTTTGTTTAACGGAAGATAATGTGTCCCAGGGTACGTTACCAGGTCATTGACTTTGTACCAAAAAAAACCTCGACGTGGAGGAGATAGAATACAGTTATTAAAAAAAGAGAGAATCATTTTTGGGTTCATCGTTAGAGAAGCTGACTCCAAAGGGAAATCAATAGAGAAATTTTGGGCTTCTGCCCTTTATATTTAAATTTTAAAGCAGCCCTTAATTTGTAGTGGTCATATAAACCCAAAATATTTATATGCCAATGTTTGATGGAAAATGGGACACAATTTTTACTCTATGCTCCGGGTGAAAAAATTATAGAGTTTTTATTCTACAGGGGTTTGGGGTTAAAATACAATTTTAATTTTGGGAAAATTTAAAAGGGCCCAAAATTATTTTTGTAAAAAGGGGGTCTAAATTTGGGTATTATTTGGGAAAATTTAATGATTTTCATTTTCCATTTTATATTATCTTTAAGTGTCCCCCTTTGGTTTTACCTATATTCTATACCTATTTAGAGGCATTGAAAAATCTCTTCTCTGTCTATTTTTTCTCTTTAAATTTTTATCAGTATAAAGGGTTAAATTTTTTATATTTCTCCTCTCCCATATATCCAGCCATTGAAATTTTGGTTTTAAAAGCGGTTTTTGTTCTATATAAAGGGGAAAGGCACAGTAGTGACTTTCAAAAACTAGCCCCCTTTTTTGTTTTTATTGTATTTAGGCCATTCCTAGATTTTTTGATGGGGCATCAGAAAAATTGTCGCAATTTTTCGAGCCCGATAAATAGTCAAAAAATTTTAAATTTTAAAGGCTTTAAATTATGCTGTTTGATTCTAATGAAGACCGCGATGTTTATAAAAGTCCCCGATTTACTCCTTGGTGACGTTGATTGCGGTTGGGGGCTGTGGAACCCTTTTTCCCCGGCGCTCCGTTTTTTAGTGAGGGGGGAGAGGTGCGTTGCCGCGCATGCGCCATAGAAACCATGTTCCTCGGTATCCTTGTTCAGTGAGGACAAAAAAAAATGCGCATGCCCCGGGGCAATATAAAAAAACCCGCGAGATTTTACTATATGGCCAGTTCCCGGGTCCATACCCTAACCCCTCGGTACGGCCCTTAAAGGGCAATTTTTTTTAATTTAAAGCTCCCTAAATAAGCGGTTTGTAGTAATTATTTGCCGTAGTTATTGAGACTGTTTTCATGGACATCAACTTGGCCCTTTAAATTATTTTTGAGGGGCAATTAAATCATTGAGGATGGGGTAGGTATTTTGGTTATGGGGAAAAAACACCAAAACCCAATTTTTTTTTTTCTTAAATTTTTTTTTTTGTTTTGTTTTTTTTGATTTTTTTATTTTTTACACACTATCTTTAAGAATTTTAAATTTGGGAAATCTCACTAATATATGGTATTTTAGCTTTTCCTTTGGGAACACTTTCGATACTTTTGACATATCTAAGAAACAAACCCCTATGATATATGTTAGCTGTTTTAAGATTGAAACAAAAATGTGCTAGATAGCCATAGAAAGGGCTTGGGCCCCTTTCCCGTTGTGGTTCTGTACTCATTTTGAAACTTTATGGAGATAATATTTTTTGGGGTTATATAGCACTTTGTTCCCTGATTGTTAGTTGCTTTTTGTATTTTGTATTCACTATTTTTTTTCTTTTTTTTTCCCCGTTGCCATTGTATTTTTTTAGGTTTGAAAAAAGTCACAAAAAGGGTTTAATTTAAAAAATGTAAAAAATTGTGAAGTGAGTTTAAAGAAGTTTTTATTTTTTTTTATTTTCACTAAAAAAATATATTTTTCTAAAAATTGTTTGTGTATACTAAAAAAATTTTTGTATACTAACCCAAATTGTTGTTATGTTTTTTTTATTTTTTGGATTCGGGGTTTAAAAAGGGGCCAGGTTTTGGGAACCCAAAAAGTACAGAGTTTACGAATCCCAACTATAATTAATGAAAGTATACTGACCATATGTTTTATGAAGCCGGATGGTTACCATTGCTCAATAAAGTTTTGTTATAAATCAAAAATTAAAGTGTGGGTGTGCAACCTACTATACAAAAGACAAGCTGAATGAATGGCCTGAGCCTGCGTCGACACACCATAGAAGTTTTATCCTGCCCAGCAGCCAGCGTTATCTCAGAATCCACATTCAGCACAACTAGCGGGATGATAACTGACAAACGTATCCGTCTTTCCCCTGACAATGTGAATCTTTTGACATTTATAAAAATTACTCAAGCGTGGATCTCTGAAGATCTTGTTGTCCCAGTTGCCAATGTCACTGACTAGTAAACTGTAGCACGTCTTCTTGACAATGTGAAATACACATTTAAACTACACTGCATCTCATGTCTATAGTTCCTGTGCCTGCTGCTTCTACAAATTGTATTTTACTGCTGCCAACAGCTAGATTTACAAGTCTTGCGGTTGAATTTATTTTGAAATATACACCTGTATGACCTTGATGTGCACTGCATACATCTCTTACTCCTCCTCCTTATAGCCCTTCAAATCTTTATTTTTGAATGCCTCCACCTGTACTAAGTCATGTTATCCTGAACCTTGATGTTCCCCATTGGCATGTTTTCGCTGCCACCAATGGTACTGCCATCTAATCTAGTCCGCTGTACCTCCTATAGATACGCCCCTGTTTGCAAGCTGTCCTCATCTTTCAGTTAGCCATTGAAAGGATTGAAGTATTTTAGCCTCTCAATTTTCTTCTGTCACTCTTAGAGCCAAATTTTCTTCACTAAGTTGTTCCATATATCCAGTTTACTCTCCTGGATCGTAATTATAGCTTCTCCTCACCTGTATAGGTTCCTCATTGGCATGTTCTTGCTGCCACCAATGGTACTGCTGCCTAATTTTGTCAAACCGGAACCTTGCTGTTCCCTATTGCCTAATTTTGTTGAACCAGAAACTCCATGTTCCACATTGCCTTACCTTTTCAAACTGGAACCTCGCTGTTCCCCATTGCCTAATCTTGTCTAAATGGATCCTCGCTCTTCTTCATTGCCTAATCTTGTCAAACTGGAACTTCGCTGTTCCTCATTGCCTGATCTTGTCGAACCAGAAGCTCACTGTTCCCCATTGCCTAATATTGTTGAACCGGAACCTCGCTGTTCCCCATTGCCTTATCTTGTCAAACCAGAACCTCGCTGTTCCCCAATGCTTAATCTTGGCGAATCGGAACCTGCATGTTCTCCATTGCCATATGCTCGCGGCCAGCAATGGTAATGCCGCCTCATCTTGTCAATTCGGAACCTCCATGTTCCCCACTGTCATGTTCTCGCTGCCAGCAATGGTAATGCTGCCTAATCTTGTCGAACCGGAACCTTGCTGTTCCCTATTGCCTAATATTGTTGAACCTGGAACCTCCATGTTCAATTGCCTTACCTTTCAAACTAACTCTTGTCCATTGTTAATCTTGTCAAACCAGAACTTCGCTGTTCCCTATTGCCTAATATTGTTGAACCTGAACCTCGCTGTTCCCCTTTGCCTAATCTTGTCGAACCAGAACCTTACTGTTCCCCATTGCCTAATCTTGTTGAACTGGAACCTTGCTGTTCCCCATTGCCTAATCTTGTTGAACCGGAACCTTGCTGTTCCCCATTGCCTAATCTTGTTGAATCGGAACCTCCACGCTCCCCACTGCCATGTTCTAGCTTCCAGCAATGATAATGCCGCCTAATCTTGTAGAACCAGAACCTCCATGTTCCCCACTGCCATGTTCTCGCTGCCAGCAATGGTAATGCCACCTAATCTTGTTGAGTCGAAACCTCCATGTTCCCCACTGCCATATTCTCGCTGCCAGCAATGATAATGCTGCCTAATCTTGTCAATCCAGAACCTCTATGCTCCCCACTGCCATGTTCTCGCTGCCAGCAATGGTAATGCCGCCTAATCTTGTCGAACAGGAACCTTCATGTTCCCCATTGGCATCTTCTTGCTGCCACCAATGGTACTGCCTTCTAATCTAGTCCACTGCACCTCCTATAGCTACGCCCCTGCTTGCAAGCTGTCCTTATCTTTTCAGTTAGCCATTGAAAGGAATTAAGTATTTTAGCTACTCAATTTTTTTCTGTCACTCTTAGAGCCAAATTTTCATCACTAAGTTGTTCCACGTATCCAGTTTACTGTTATGGATGGTAATTACAGCTTCTCATCACCTGTACAGCTTCTCATCACCTGTACTTGAACATCTATAGATGAGTAAAAAGTATGAGCTGTACAACATTATGATCAGTTACAACCCCACATGGAGAGACTTTTGCAGATAATAAGAGGAGTAGTAGGTCAAATAGACCCTGCCACTATCTGCATTAAAATTTTCCTGCCAAAGAACCAATCAGAACAGGAAAATTATTCTCAAAGTGGAGTACGTCAACAAACTCAGAGACAAAACCAAAGAAGTTTTTCCTAGATAATCCTGGGTCTGGGTAACAAATATCCAACACAAAGCTAAAGAACCAGTGGAATATTATTTCAAAAGTTTCAGTCAGGTTGTAGAAGAGGCAAAGGGTATCCTAAATGATGATTGGTGGCTGGACTAAATAGGGAGATCCATAACAAGCCAGTCTCTGTACATTCTGATTGGTGTGACAAGTCGGTTTCAGCATTAATGAGTCTAGCTAGCTTAATCCCATTGATCACCCAGGAAGTTCAAGAGAAGAGAGCCAAAAAAATAATGGTAATAGAGGCATCTGGAAAGTCCCAAGAAAAGCAAATCCGAGGAAACAAAGGGGAATCCAAAAAGGTAAATTGCTACAATTGGGGCAAACTGGGACATTTTGCAAGAAAATGCTCAGCTCCAAAGAGGGAGAAACAGGAGAACTGTTGACAGAAAGGGCTTCTATTGTTATTAGTCATCTCTGAAATCAAGAAGGGGGTGATGCCTTTGTGCACTTGACCCTCTATAAGATCTCTAAGATCTCTCTAATTTCAGGCCACATAGATGCTCAAGGTTTAGGGAGTAACATTATCACACTGTGGGAAACTGTAGAGATTCCTGTAACAATAGGTCCAGTCGACACCATGCTTTCCTTTGTTCTCAGTGACATGCTGGGAAGATGCACTGATTTTAAAGGTGAAAATCCTTTACACAGAAAATGGACCTAAAGTGACTATCAGTGGGTTCAGAAGACCAAAATACTGAGAAAAGCCTGATCCCTCTTACGGGTACCCCGGACCCATCATCAGGCCCATGGCCCCTGACCCTTTCTCTCCATATGATGTCCACCAAAAGCCGATGCCTTGCGCTTCACGATCTTGTCCCCGCTTATTACTCATCCCCCCCTTGCCCCTGTGTGCCTTTGAGTGGTGTGTCCCCGCTCCCTAAGGAGTGCGCACCGACTCTGTAAAGTTATTACAAAATTACAGAAGAAAGCTAGCGACATATCAAAGTAGGGATGAAACCCTTTTTCATGGGGGGTTTTAAACCGGAGTATGGTTTAATAACATGCTTTCAGACCTTTTAAAACCCACAGTGGTAGTGATAGAATTGGTTTTAATACTCTTTATTGTTTTGAAATTGTTAAAGTTTGTATTTTATTGCAGAAAAAGGGTGGACACACCCCAGGTGGAGGACATCCCTTTGATAAAGGTTCCCAGTTCATCTGAAATTTGGGTGACCCTTGAATTTTGGGGGGGGGAAAATAGCTTAGCCTTGATAAAGACTGAGCCCATAGCTTTTTTTCTCTGAGTCCCAGAACCCGGGGATCGGGTTGGGGATCTTTGAATGTGTTTTGAGATTCCCAATAAAAAATTTTTTGAATACTTAGAGGGAATAACAACTAGAAAGCAGTTCTGGAATGGATGTCATGCCATTGTTTATTTAGCTTAACTGTGTTATATAGTCTGTTCAAGGTGTCGTTTCCAGATAGGCAGGGTACTAGTCCATCAAATGAGAAACACAAAGTAAAATCTAAATAAGGATGTGTAATAAATGAAAACATATGTACGATAATAAAATTATCAACAGGGGAGAAATTGTAAGGAAATTAATATAATCCATATAGATTGTTGTGTTTTGATATTATCTTGATGCTTAGAGTGATATAAAAAAAGAAGTGTTGTGTGCTAAAATATTTTCTACTTGTACAAAAAGAGACTCATAAACAAGTTTTTACTGTGCCACACCTACCTTACAATTACAAAAAATTTACTACATGAGGAAATATTGTACACCCATCTACTTCAGTATGGTCCAGATTTTCAATCTAAAATCGGTCTTATATTAGACTTAAGGATTGGACAAAACCTGCCACAATGAACATTTTTTTCACTATAAGGAGACTGTTTTATTATCTGATTGTAGATCCCTCTCACACTGCATTGCATGGGAAGAGAATTATGGTATGTCTCTGTGTTGCAATTTTGATTCAATAAATAAATAATTAAATAATTAAGAATAATTCTTTTTAACCTACCAGCTGTTTCACGTTGCCTTTTTCCCTGACATATGTTAATATGTTTGCTTACAGACCCCAGCATACCTGTCAGCATTGTGTCACTTCCCCTTTAAGATTCTGTCTGTTGCAGCCTCAGCCAGGGTTCTGTACAGTGCCCTATGGGTTAAACACTTAAGCCAATTCTTGGGCGGGATACTTCAATCCCTTCCTGAGTCTACGCCTGTGATCAGTGTCAGACTGGCGGGTCTGGGGCCCTCAAGGGAATTGATCTTTGGGGGCCCACCTACCCTACAGCTACTATACTTGCAAATATTGCCTGCCTCTCGGACATAAATGCGCCCATTTTACCACATAATACAGTGTGCAAAACAGAACTGCATTGTGTAATATGCATTATTATCAAGTGAGTCACATATCTGTCTGTCTCACATGTCTGTTTGTCACACACATTTGTCACAGTCTAACATATCATAGACACATGGCTAAGTAGCGTCATCCATATCCTCCCCCACCGCCCACATACTATATCCTGTTCCACGTTTCCCTTGGTCACACACTTCACCACCTTATAAAATAAACACCAGCAAGAAAGTAAAAGTGTACCTCCTAATCACAGGGTCAGGTGTGGATTCACTTTTACAATCAGGGATTAGTGTACGCTGCCACTATACTTGCACCGATATAACCTACAACATCGCCATATGGAGACCACATAGTGGTCCGACACAAGCTCAGGTATAACCTACAACCCGTCATATAGAGACCAAAGTGGTCCGACACCAGCTCGGGTCACATCAAATTACAGTGAATACAGCACTGATCCAATATAGAAGTAAAATAACCCCTTATGTCAGGGACTCACAGGAGACGTCATCTCTGATGAGTTGTTCTCTTCTCTCATGAGTCGTTATTTTTCCCTTTTCTTCTCCATCTGTTCCAAACCGCCATGGTGACTTGTCCTGGTCACAACTCCTCTTCAGAATTTACACACAAATATCTTAGAATCCTCACTTTTCCAGCATCTCTTTACCTATTTCCACCTCTGTACAAACTTCCGAGGGGAAGGAGAGCAGGTACAAGCCATAACTTAGAAGCACAATCTCATAAGGGCATGGAGGGTGGGGAGAGAACTAACCCCCTGGAGATTATGCTACATCTATGGGCTTCTCCACTCACAATTATATTACCAGTTAGGTAGGCAAGACCCTAGGTAGGTAGGCAAATGGGCAAGCCCCCATGTAGCTATATAGGCCCTATTTAGGTAGGTAGACCACCACTGGATAAGTTGGTAGGCTGGCCCCAGGTAGGTAGGTAGGTAGGCCCAAGTAAGGTAGATAAGTAGGCCATGGGTGGGTAGGTAAATAGCCCCCAGGTATATATGTAGGCTCCAGTTAGGTTGGCGGGCCCCAGTTAGGTAGGCAAGTCTTAGGTAGTTAGGCTGTAGGTAGGTGTTGGTGAGTCTGTTAGTTAGGCTGTAGGTAGGCGTTGGTGAGTCTGATCGTTAGGCTGTAGGTAGGTGTTGGTGAGCCCCAATTATATAGGCTGGAGGTAGTCTGGGCCACCCTTTAGATAGGCTGGAGGTAGTCAGGGCCCCCCTTTAGATAGTAGGAAGGGAGTCAGTGCTCCCTTTAGATAATAGTCAGGACCACCTTTAGATAGTAGTCAGAGCCCCCTTTCGATAGTAGTCAGGTAGTCAGGACCCCCTTTAGATAGTATGCAGGACCCCTTTAGATAGTAGTCAGGGCCCAATTTAGATGTTAGGCAGGTAGTCAGAGCCACCTTTAAATAGTAGGCTGGTAGCCTTGGCCCCCTTTAGATGGTAGTTAGGGCCCCCTTTAGATGTAGACAGGGCCCCCTTTAGATGAAGCCAGGGTCCCCTTTAGATGGAAGTCAGGGCCTCCTTTAGATGGTAGTCAGGGCCCCCTTTAGATGGAAGTCAGGGCCCCCTTTAGATGGTAGTCAGGGCCCCCATTGGATGGAAGTCAGGGCCCCCTTTAAATGGTAGTCAGGACACCCTTTAGAAGGAAGTTAGCTAATTTGACATTTTTGTTGGCGGAAGAAGACTTACATGATATCTGGAGATATCTTCACACAACCGAAAAAGATTTTACCTTTTTCTCCCATCCTCAGTCCATTCAAGAATAGATTTTTTCCTTTTAGACAAACATGTCCTCCCACAAGTAATAGCATCCACCATAGGACACATAACCTGGTCAGACCACACACCAATCGCCCTCCATCTTAAATCTTCTTATCCTACCTCCCAACCCTCCTTATGGCGAATAAACAACTACCTTTTAAATCTTCAAAAAAACGTGTCATACTGAAGAGATTCATTAACAGAATATTTTAATACTAATACAAAATCAGTTTCCTCTCCTACAATGTTATGGTGTGCACATAAAGCCTTCATTCATGGGATTTTCATTCAATTGGCTAGTCGCTGTAAAAAAAAGAATATAGTCTTACCTTAGAAACCCTTATTGACAAAATTAAAATAGCTGACACGGAATTCAAAAAGAGTCCCTCCTCAGACAAGCAAAGCCAATTTTTGAAGCTTCAGAACGACTTGCGCAGTCTCTATCTCCAAAATTATGAGAGAAACCTATCCAAAGTAAAATGGCAATATTACTTGCAGGGCGACCGTGCCTCTAAACTGTTAGCAAACCCTGCAGACATTGCTAATCAATTCGCTCAGTTTTACTCTAAATTATATAATTTGCAATCTGGAGAAAAGTTCCATACCTCTACTGATGGAGATATTACCGCTTTTTTCTCCTCTGTAGCCTTGCCTAAACTTAATGCCTCCCAACTATCATCTCTTAATGCCCCATTTTCCACAGCTGAAGTCCAACGTGTAATTAGAACTAGCAAACTGAACAAGACTCCTGGCCCAGACGGGCTCTCAAATGAATATTATCTTCTCTACTCAGATACCCTAGCTCCCTATATGACCGACTTGTTTACTAATATCGCTTCATCTCCAAACCCGCCCAAAGAACTTTCAAGCTACTATTACTACCATTCCTAAACCAGGTAAGGCAGAAGACAAGGTTGTCAATTATAGACCTATTTCACTTTTAAATTCTGATATTAAGATTTATGCTAAACTCATCGCCTCCCGTCTTAATCAAATCCTTCCCTCCCTTATACACCCAGACCAAACTGGCTTTGTCCCTGGTAGACAAGCCAGAGATGCTACTCAACGCATCCTAGACCTTGTGTAGATTGCAGGCAGCACTAACACCGAAGTAGCCTTTCTATCATTAGATGCCGAAAAGGCTTTTGATAGAGTCAACTGGCGCTATATGGAGCTAACTTTGCACAAATTTGGATTCTCGGGTTTCCTGCTCTCCGCTATTATGAATCTATACTCCACTCCATCAGCCATGGTCCTCACATCTGGCTTCCTCTCTAAACCTTTTGATTTAACAAACGGCACCCGTCAAGACTGCCCTCTCTCTCCATTAATTTTTGTCCTTTGTATGGAACCCCTAGCCGAAAAAATCAGAAGCAACCCTCTGATCTCTGGTGTAACAATCCAGAATACGTCCCATAAAATTAGCCTTTATGCGGATGACGTCATGCTCATATCTTCTAATCCTTCCCTATCAATCCCAGCTATCCTAGACACCTTACAGGAATTCTCATCAGTCTCCTTCTACAAGCTTAATAGATCTAAATCCATCCTTTTTCCAATTAATACATCTGTCACGCAAACCCCCTCCTTAGAAACCTTCGGCTTCACTCTAACTAGCGCCTCGGTGGATTATTTAGGAATTAAAGTGTCGCTATCCCCATCCACCACTTTAGAGTTGAATCTCGACTCATTGTACACAGACCTAGATGAAGAGATCAAATGACTTAATAAACTCCACTTATCGTGGATAGCAAGGATTAATATCATTAAAATGTCACTCCTTCCTAAATGTATTTACATCTCCAGAGCCATCCCGTACATTATCCCTCAACACTTCCTTCTTAGACTTCAACGATTGCTTTCCAATTTTATTTGGAATGGCAAGAAGCCAAGAGTGAAAAAGTGACTCTTATTTTCTAGCCACAGACTAGGCGGCCTGGCAGTCCCTGATTTAACATCGTATAATGTAGCGATTTTACTTGAACAATCCTTACCTCTTTGGTCTGATAATACTTACACCTCCTGGGCACAACTAGAAAGTCGAGCTTTCACCCCATGTCTGGTTAGTTCCCACCTCAAAGCTTTAACCTTGGAAGCCTCAATTCCCATAACTGCGCTATAATCCCTCTCTGACCTCTTTCAACTATGGGCTGATAATGTCGTCCCTAAATCATGGGTTTCACTGCAAAAGGAACAAACCCCATTAGATGTCCTCAAATGTTGGGACAACCATTTCCCTTCCTCATCCTGGTTGCGCATGGGTTTCCTTTCAATTAACCAATTATTTCATGATGGGTGAGACATGAAAACATATACGGAACTCACACTTCCTACAAATACACCCAAGATTTTCCTTTTTCACTACCTCCAACTAGGCATCTAGCACAATCAATTAAGTGGCCTTCTACCCTTTCTACACCCTCGGTCTTTCACAACTTCCTCTTTAAAAAGAAGGGTTTTGAAAAAGGTTTATCGCTAATTTATCACTTGCTAGTTGATGGACAAAATAATCACAAGCTCCCTACTATGATTAAGTGGGAAGGTGAATTATCTAAAACATTTCCCTTAGCTTTGTGGGATGAAGCACACTCAGCCCCGTTGAAACTTTCCAAATGTTTGAATCACCTTGAGACCATGCGTAAAATCCATCTTCGCTGGTACCTCCAGCCTACTAGGTTAGCACATATTTACCCCAGTTCATCAGACCTTTGCTGGAAGCAGTGTGGTCAACAAGGCACGATGCTCCATGCATGGTGGGGATGTCCCATTTAGAGATGGGCGAATTTCTCAAAAATTCGATTCGATGACTTCGCCGAATTTCCCGACAAAAATAACTTCGTTCCGAATTACTTCGGGACGAATCTCGTTAAAAAACAGCTATTTCCAGGCTGCACAGAGCCTGCAGGTAATGCTGTAGGAATGTTGTGCGCCCCATGCTAAATAAGCGAGGGAGCTTGGTTGGTCTTCATACAATGTGATTTTAGTATGACAGCCACATGACAGCCGCCGCTCTTAGAATCGCTTCACTATAAAATTTCCCTGGACACTAAGAGGCAAAACTGACAAAAAACTTAAGGGGGAATGTAGCCTGATAAAGTCATTGGCAGCGACAGCTGGAAAAAAACAAGCTGAGGCTCAGAGCAACATCAGTCCACAGAGTGTGGAGGTGACTGCGGAAGCCACGTGAAACATGAGTGACATAGAGTAGTCAACAAATGACTTTCCGGAGGAGGCAAAAACAGGAGTATGGCCACAGAGTGGCACAATGACACAGTGTTGGAGGTCATGGCACAGCACAGCAGCATCATGAGGACAGAACAGTGGCCACAAATGACAGAGTCTGTAGGTCACGGCGCAGCCACAGCAGCAGCATTATGTCAGACAGTGGCACAATGACACCCATGTGTATGTCACGGCAGCAGCAGTCATGAGGTCAGGACCAGTGCACAATGACATTCTTGATGGTTGGCAAAAACAGGAGTAGCCAGAGTGGACAATGACAGAGTGTGTAGGGCAACGGCACAGCCACAGCAGCAGCATGAGGTCAGACAGTGGCACAATGACATTCTAGAGGTGGCAAAAAAAGGAGTAGGCAACGAGTGCACAATGACACAGTGTGATAGGTCACTAGGCAGCAGCCACACAGCAGCATGAGGTCATACAGGTGCAACAATGACAGATGGTGTAGGTCACTGCAGCATCCACAGCAGCAGCATTAGGTCGACAGAGGCACATGACAGAGTGTGTAGGTCCAAAAAAATGGCAAAGCCCCAGCCACAGCAGCGCATGAGGTCAGACAGTGGCAACAAAGACACCATGTGTAGGTCATGGAGAAAGAAACGACAGCAGCATCATGATGTGCATACAGTGTCACATATGCCAATCCTTTAGAGGCAAAAAGCAGTAGTAGGCCACAGAGTGGGACAAAGACACAGTTTGTAGGCACGGCAGCAGCCACAAGCCGCAGCAATGATGTCAGACAGTGTCACAATCACAGAGTGTGTAGGTCCACAGAAGCAGCCACAGCAGCAGGCATGAGGTCAACAGTGGCACAATGACAGAGTGTGTAGGTCACGGCAGCAGCCACCGCAGTCAGCATGAGGTCAGATAGTGGCACCATGACACAGTGGGTAGTCACGGCAGCAGCACATGAAGGTCAGACAGTGGCACAATTGACATTACTGGAGGTGGCAAAAACAGAGTAGGCCACAAAGTGGGACAATGACGACAGTGGTGTAGGACACGGCAGCACCATCAGCAGTACAGCATGATGTCAGACAGTGGCACAGTGACAGAGTGTGTAGGTCACAGCAGCATCCACACAGCAGCATGAGACAGACAGTGGCACAAAGACAAACCTGGAGGTGCAAAACATTATAGGCCGGACAGAGTGGCACAATGACACCAGTGGTGGAAGGGCACGGCAGCAGCACATGAGTCGGCGAGTGCACAATGACATTCTGGTAGGTTGCGAAAACAGTGGTAGGCCACAGAGTGGCACAATGACATAGAATGGAGGTCACGATAGCAGTCCCCACAGCAAAGCAGCAGAGTCAGTCAGCTGCAGAAAGGAAAAAAAAAAAAAAAAAAAATTGGGGGGGGGGGGGGGGGGGTGGGGGGGGGGGGAGGGGGGGGATATATATAATTAAATATAATATATAATAAAATATATATTAAAAAATGAATGGGTTTTTGTGGGTGGGGGGCGGGTGGGTTTTTTTTTTTGTGTGGGGGTTTTGGGGGTTTTTGTTTTTTTGGTGGGGGTTTTTTTTTTTTTTTTTTTTTTTTTGTTTTTTTGTTGTTTGTTTTTATTTTTTTTGGTATTGATAGGGGAGGTGGATTTTATGTGTGAATATGGTGGGATATTGGTATATTGTGGGAGGAAGATGAAGAACTTGAAGTAAGCAGTGGATCAATGGACATTATTGGAGGTTGGAAAAAACAGGGGTAGGAATCAGAGTGGCAAAAATGACAGAGAGGTGGAGGTAACGGTAGCAGCAGCATGAGGTCAGGCATGGCACAATGACATTCTGGAGGTGGCTAAAACAGGAGTAGCCACAAATGGCACAATGACCAGTGTGGAGGTTACGCATCAAGCAGCAGCATAGGTCAACAGTGGCACAATGACATACTGGAGGTGGCTAAAACGGATAGGCCACAGTAGTGCACAATGACACAGTGTGGAGGGCACGGCAGCAGCAAAAAAAAGCCCCCCCCAAAAGGTCAGGCAGCACAATGGACCACAGTGTAGGTGACCGCAGTAGCCAACCAACAGCAGCAGCAGCATGAGGTCCTAGAGTTGGCACAATGACAGATTGTGTTGTTGAGGTGGGTGCAATACCAGTACCCAGGAAAGATGGTTGTAGGCAATGGAGAAACGTCCCCAGGCAGATGTAGTGGCATCAGGGGGTGTGAGGCATAGAATAGTGTCTGAGGCAGGTAATTTGAACCCAGACAGACGCCTAAGGCATGATGTGTGGAAATCTTTGGCCGATCCATGCCTGATTCATCTTGACAAAGGACAGTCGTTCCACATTTCCCGTAGGACAAGTGGGTTCACCTTGTGGTAACGATGGCCCCCGCCGCACTAGAACACCCGCTCAGGATGCCATCACAACTTGGCCGGGGCAGGACAGCTACTCCACTGCAAACTCGCAGTGCGGCCACACATCCAGTTTTGGGCTGCCCATATTCCAGCGGATCTTCTAACTGGGGTTGGCAGAGTGCCTTCCATGTAGGCACCACCTTGTTGGTTCAGGGACTGCATCCAGGTCCTGCTGCTGCTGCTACTGCGACTAGCCCTCCTCACTATGCGGGTGAAGGAAGCTTATCCTCATGACTCCAGACTTAGGTTGCCCCCCCCCTGTAGATGGAGCTGCTACGCGCCTCACTACCCCACCTTCCCCATAATCCCGCGGCAGTAGTACGTTAGCGTCTGGGATCCCCCCGGTCAGACCTGTCATAGGAGGGACATGCCGTCACATAGGCAGCCGGCCAACTGACTACGGAGGATTTCCCTATAGTATTTGATGTTTGTCCCTTCCTCTCAATAGCTGGGAAAAAAAGGCTCCCCATTTGACCGTAGCGAGGGATCCAATAGGTTGGAGAGCCCAGAAGTTCATCCCTCAGCCGATGCTGACTATTTCGCTGTCCACAAGCCAGGCAAATCACCATGCTGCGGGCCATCTGCACAATTGACCTCCGAGGGGGCTCCCTGCCTCCACACCACTGTAAATACTGCCACTGAGCATGCGGTTCATTTGCCTCGTCCCTCCTCATCTCCATCAACTCCTCCAGCTGCTCCACCTCACTGACACGCTGGGTAGAAAATCCACTCATTTCAACAACAAATGGCTCTGCTCCAATTCCTCGCTCCGCCTCCTCCATTTCAGTCCCCACCTGACTCATGTGGCCGTGAGATTGTAGTCCGCCACGTCTCCAGTCCCCATGCCCACAGATTTTTCAGCACTGTACCAGGACATGAAGCAGTGGAATGTACGTTATTCCTCCCGTAGTCCTGGCGACTTGACAAATAACCTTGCCGTCCTCGAATGGCCCTCAACCAACCAGGTTCACTCATGAGCTGCCACTTGGCTAACATCAAAGTTACACAGGGAAAGTACACCTGTCCGCCCTGGATCATCCAATAAATCGTTAAGTCCTTCTCTGTTCATCCATGTCGTCCCAACGATGATCATGCTGAATTCAACGTGGACACATCGCATATCAAGTGTTTGAGGAGGCCGTTCTGCCGCAGAACTCTAGGAGGTTGTTCCTGGCTTGGTAAAATGGGATGAAAAAAGTGCATCACAGTTTCCTGCCATTTTCAGAACTTCTGAAGATCTTGTGGAAACTTTCAGGAACCTTTTCACCGCCAGATTGCACAAGTGCGCCATGCAGGTCTCATGTACCATCCCTCCTCGGTGCAGCGTCGGACACCATTTTCCTCCTCATGTCCGTCACCTATGTTTCCGATTGCAGTTGGCGCGGAGAAAGCCACACATCGATTTCTTGCTGGCAAGACGCGGAGCAGTTCCTCCCTGTGTGACTCGTTCGCCGAGGCAAACCAGGTGTAGAACTGCGTGACACCGCGAGACCCTAACACATTGGTTAATGATGTGAGCTAGTACTTGTGGAGGCTGTAGATTGGTGGTTGGTGGTGGAGGAGGAGGAGGCGACCATTGGCGCAGATGCAGCAGTTTGACAAACGTGGCGGAAAAGCGGCGTCTCCTGTCCAGATTTTTGGTGGTGCCTCGGCAGGAAGCACATTCCACCAGAGAGGCCGAAAAGGACATGTAACTGGCCATGACCGTAGTACAGCTCCAACCGTCCTCGCTGCCGTGCACCTTGAAACAAACCGATAAAGCTCAAGGACTGCCCACTTTCGGTTCACATATTTTGAAGTGCGATACTGCCTTTATTGGGAAAATAAAATTAAAGCTTGAACTCTCCATCTCGGCTTCTGCACAAGCCATTAGTTCTCTGAACGGTGCAGAGACCACCATTTTGGAAAGGGAGGGACTGACAATACCAACGAACATGTGACAGGAGCACTGTCAGGTCTGCTGAACCTTAGGATGGTTGGACGCATACTGTGTCTCTTTGCAATCCCTCGCTGAACTTACTGCTGGCGCCATGAGAATCGATGACAGGAGCATCTGACCGGAGACTTATGTCAAAGAAAACCACTACCTTCTGCAGAGGTGTGGGAGCCTTGACTGGCTGCAATGGCATGCGTGCCACTGGCTGCTGCAGCTGCAAGCGGCAGGATGGACCACCACATCTGAGCCACGTTTCTCCCAGGCCACCGTATGTGCGCTGCATGTGTTGACGAAGGGCCGAGCTGCCAACGTTAGCTCCCTGTCCCACGCTTCACTTTCTCCCACAGATTCTACATATACCAATATTCGGCCCTCCTCCGGTGTATCCTTGGCAAGAACTGCCCACCGCCGAGGTAGCTGATTTTTTTAACCAGCCAAACCTTGCTCCGCACTGAGTAACTAACTGCCGCCAGCTGACGATCACTGAAGCCCCTGTGCCGGTACTATCCTGGACCTGCGAAGCGGGTTTTTAACCCCCGTGGCCGCTTGGCTCCCCCTCTACACTGCTGACCTGCTGCAAACGGCCACACAGCCCACTTGCGGGCTGTGCCCTGTGCCTGACGCGTAAGCTTGACGTCCCTCATCTCCTGACTATTGATGAACCCCTTTCTTCCCCCCCGGCCCCAATTGTGGGGTCGTCTCTTTCTTTCATAAATTTTGGGGTTTTCATCGCCCACTGTTTGTCCTCATAAACCCCGGTTTTGGAAAGGGAAAGAGGGTTTGACCCCCTCACAACTTTGACCCCCTTGGGCCACCCCTCCACATCTATATTTTGGGCCGCCTACTGCAAAAAAGCGGGTGAAAATTTGCCCCATTTTTTCCCGCTCCCAAAGTAGCTGCTGACTCCCTCCTCAAATTGTTCATCCTCGGCTAAATAGTGGCCTGACCCCAAAACCACCTAGTAGTTTTTCTCTGGTTTTGAGGGAACCGGAATTGGGACAAAAGGGGGGTTGAGGATAGGTGAGGGCCGCTGAAAAAACCGCTTCCCCCGGGGGCCCATCCAACTAAGGGTGTGCCCCTGAGGTTCCCCCGACCCTTGGCGGGGGTTGCAGATGTCATTTTGGGAGGAAAGGGATGACCTAGTCAACCAATCAAGAACCCTTGGGTTTGGCTTAAAACAACACACGGCCGTTTAAGAGGGACAGCGGCAGTTTTGGGGCCCTCACCGAGTGCCCCCCGTTTGGCGACTTTCCCCATTGCGGGTGCGGGCAAACCTGGCCCGCCCCCGGGAAATTTTTTTGTGCCACGCCACTCCAGGTGAAGGGGCCGGGCACCCTTCCGCCCTTTTTAAACATACTTTTTGTTCAAAATTTAACAGACACTTTTTTGGTTTGAAGATATCCTTTAGTTTGATAAATAAAACACCCTGTTTTTTTTGACCCAAATAAACCCCAAATAAAAATTTTGGGAAACCCTTGATAAAAAATTTTGGGGGCTCCCCAACAAAGGGCCGGGGAAAAAATTTCCTTGCTTTGTGCCGTTTAAAAAACTCGGGTGTTTTTTAAACTGAATTTTAAAAGCACAAACGGGTTAAATTAAACCCTTCGATATGAATTATGCTACAAAATTTCCCTTCTGGGGGCGGTAAAAAAGGGAAATTTTCTTTTACTGGGGAAACAACTGCAAAAAAAATATTTATTTAAAACCCTTTGGGATGTAAGTTGCCCCAAAACAATTCACAACCAAAACACTGGGCTTTGTAGGGGGTTTAAACAATTGGGGTTTTTTGACGCTACAAAACAAAGAAAAAAAATTGAAATTTAAACCTTCGCTTGAGAAAAAAAATGCCCCCTAAAATTTTTTTTTTGGGCGGTCAAAAAGAGGGGTTTTTTTGGAGACACCACAGCAGAAAAACAAACGCTTGTTTCCCCCCTTGGAAAAAATTTCCCAAAAAAAGAATTAAAGAAAGCCAAAACTTTTAGTTTTGTACGTTTTACTTTTGGCGTTTTCTTGCCGCTAAACACAAAAAGGGAAAAAAAATTGAAATTTAACCTTCGTTTTTAAAATTAGGGCCACAAAAAATTTTTTTATTTTTTGGGGTGAATAAGAACGGTTTTTTTTTGCCCCACCACAAGCAAAAAAAAGAACGTTTAAATTTAACCCCTGGATGTAAATTGCGCAAAAAAATTGGGAGGAAACCCCCACAAACAACTAGTTTTTGTAGCGTGTTTAAAATTTGGCAAATTTTTGTTGACGCTACACAACAAGAGAAAAAATTGTAATTAACCTTCGCTTGTGAATTATGCTACGGGAAAATTTTATTTTTTGGCGGTGAAAAAGAGGGTTTTTTTGGAGTCACCACAGCAAAAAACAACGCTAAATTAACCCCTGGATGTAAATTGCGCAAAAGAATTGAGCAACCAAAAATGAAGTGGTATTTGTATTGTAAAAACGCTGTTTCTTTAAATGAATACAACAGGAACTGGCTTAGATCTCCTTGATATTAAATGTGCTGGAGTAAAATAGCATTAAAATGTATATGCAGCTGCAGTGGACGCACACTGGACTTCAGATCCAATACCCAAAAAAATCAGAAATAGAACATTAAGATAAGCAGTCTCTGAGACAAGCTGAGACACCACACAAAAATAGATGTAACAAAATCAGTAAATCAGGAAGAGCTATCACAATCAGCCGCAGCAGCACCTTCCCTGATCAGTACAGAGAGAGGAGTGTGAGCTCCCAGCGTCGCGCCCCGGACTTATATAGTGCGGTGACCCCAAACAGAATCCGCCGATCTCTGTTTGGGCTTAATCTCTGCACATTTCATGTAGGCTATGCCTTTCTTCCTCCCAATTCTTTGCCCCATGTAACACCAATGTGCTCGCACCATTTTATCAATGAAAAGCACACTTCGTTCACCCGAAGTCCCCCAAACTTCGACTTCGTTCAGAACCGAAGTTTTCCTGAAATTCTAAACGAATTCCACTTCGTTAGAATTAATTTGCCCATCTCTAGTCACATTATTAAACATTTTTGGAAAGCAGTCTTTTATCTCATATCTGAAATTACTGGATTTCTATGTATACCCACACCTGAATTAGCGGTGTTAGACTTTAAAAATATCTTACATTCCCCCATCCCTGAGAACGTTTTTCTTCCATGTTCTTATTGTAGCGCGAACTGCACTCGCCTAAGCTTGGAAATCACCTAGAGCCCCGTCGCTTTCAGAGATAATTAACAGGGTTAATTTCAATTGCGCATGTGAAATGAAACTGACAGACCCTCCCCATGTTTGCCTAAATAAAAGATCCCTATGGGAACCATGGCTTGTTTCTAAATATAACACTAACAACTTTAGCTGACATACCTCTTCCATATCAGATGTTACATTTAACTTGTATACACTCATGGTGCATTTCATTCCCCGTAAATCTTGTTTTGTGAACCTTGTTATTTTAACCCTCAAGACTTTGTCCTATTTTTCTTGCCGTTATAAGTTAATTTTAGTGAAGTTTGTTGCTATGTTATATCTGTATCCTACAAAGTGCATTTCTACTTATGACTAATAAAATCTATGTTTAAAGAAGGAAGTCAGCACCCCCTTTAGATGGTAGTCAGGGCTCCCTTTAGATGGTATTAAGGGTCCCTTTTAGATATAGCCAGGGTCCCCTTTAGATGTAGTCAGGGCCCCCTTTAGATGGTAGTCAGGGCTCCCTTTAGATGGAAGTCAGGGCCTCTTTTAGAAGGTAGTCAGGGCCCCCTTTTGGATGTAGTCAGGGGCCCCTTTCTTATATATAATTAAAAATATAAATAAAATAAAATATATATATAAAATATATATTTTATATATATATAAAAAACTCACGTTTCTCCCACTCCCGGATGCTCCGAGCTACCCGCCGGATTCTAGTGGAGTCCGGCGTAGGCGGCGCGATGATGTGACATCACCACTAAAGGCCTGTGTCTCCGGGGCCTATCAGGGGACTACCGAATCCCTGGTGGGCCAGTTAGAGCCTGCCTGTGATTACTCTGTGTCCAAGCTATTGTTTCTGTGCGGATTGCTACTATTGTACTTCTTTGGTCCTGGACTTTGTTACTCTCCTGCATTCTGATTAGGTATTGAGTTTTCTCCTGGTTACATAGTTACATAGTTTGTAAGGCTGAAAAAAGGCAAAACGTCCATCAAGTTCAGCATATTTTGCTGAAGTGTTGCTAAAGTGTTGATCTAGAGAAAGGCAAAAAACCCCAATGATGTAGAAGCCAATTGTCCTCATTTTAGGGGAAAAATTCCTTCCAGACTCCAATCTGGCAATCGGAAAAATCCCTGGACCCCTCTCCAGAATCCTAAACACTATAACTAGAGATGGGCGAATTTGTTTAGAATTCGTGGAATTCGTTTAGAATTTATTTAGAATTCGTTTAGAATTTCAGGAAAACTTCGGTTCTGAACGAAGTCGAAGTTTGGGGTACTTCGCGTGAATGAAGTGTGCTTTTGATTGATAAATTGGCTGCGAGCACATGTGCAGAGATGAAGCCAATCAGAGACCGGCGGGATTCTGTGATGCCACCGCACTATATAAGTCCGGGCGCGATGCTGGGAGCTCATACCGCTCTCACTGTAATGATTAGGGAAGGTGCTGCCACGGCTGCTTATGATATCTCTTACTAAAGAACTCATTTTTATACAGCGATTTTTGGGGGGTGTCACAGCTTGTCTCAGAGACGTTCTAATTCTGATTTTGTGGGGTATTGGAACTGAAGTCCAGTGTGCGTCCAATGCAGCTGCATATACATTTTAATGCTATCTGCTCACAGCACATTGAATATCCAAGGGTTAAGCCTGTTCCTGTTGTATTCATTTAAAGAAACAGTGTTTTTACAATACAAATACCACTTCATTTTTGGTTGCTCAATTCTTTTGCGCAATTTACATCCAGGGGTTAATTAAGCGTTGTTCTGCTGTTGTGGTCACTAAAAGAAACCGTCTTTTTCACCGCCAAAAATGAGATTTTTCCTGTAGCATAATTCATAACCGAAGGTTAATTACAAGTTTTTCTCTTGTTGTGTACCGTAAAATACACGCCATTGTAACACGCTACAAAGCTGGTAGTTTTTGGTTGCTCAATTCTTTTGCGCAATTTACATCCAGGGGTTAATTAAGCATTGTTCTGCTGTTGTGGTCACTAAAAGAAACCTTCTTTTTAACCGCCAAAGAAGCAATTTTGCCTGTAGCATAATTCATATCCGAAGGTTAATTAAGCCTGTTTGTGCTTTTACATTCAGTAAAATACACAGTGTTTTTAAACGACACATACAAGTAAATTTTTCCTGCCCATTTGTGGAGCGCAATTTATATCCAAGGGTTACCCAAGCTTCTTAGTGGGTTCATTTGGAGTCAAATACAGGGTGTGTATTTATCATATACAGATATCTTCATCAAACAGTGTCTGTACATTTTAGAACAAACAGTATGTCAGACAGAGAGGTGGCAGCTCTTCACCTGCGAGTGGCAGTGGCACAAACATTCCTGGAGCAGGCCCAGGTCACAGCACAGCAAGGGGACGTCGCAGCAGGGGACACTCGGTGAGGCCAGAACTGCCGGTGTCATCTAGCGGCCGTGTCTTGTTCAGCAACCCAATGGTTCTTGATTGGTTGACTAGGTCATCCACTTCCTCCAGATGACATCTGACAATCCCAGCCAAGAGTCGGTGGGAACGTCAGACACAACCCTTAGTTGTTAAACAATAAAGAATACAATGACAAAAAAGTCATAGGAAAATATGTATTGACAATCTTTATTAATTCAATAATAAATATTAAAAACTAATATGTCACAAATAGTACAAATTTAAGGCTAAAAACAATTTAAAATAATGCCCATATCAAACAAGGCATACAAATCACACCATTCCTGAATATAGAAAGTCCTATAAGGTGTATAACCTATAGTATTTAACATTAGTATTAACCCCTTCACGACATAGGGCGTATGGATACGCCCTAGCGGGAAGTGACTTCCCGCAAATGGACGTATCCATACACCCTGGTGATCGCTTGCTTGCGGGCGAGCCACGCACGATCGCAACATGGGACCAGCGGTAAATTACCGCTAGCCGCATTCCGTATCACCCCCCGGCCGGAGTGGGCTCCGGCCGCGGGTGATTACCGCTTCATTACCGCAGCCTGTCATGGCTGCGATAATAAAGCAGCAGGCAGGAGGAGTGAGCTCCTCCTGCCTGCTCCCGGCGGCTGCCGGGAAATGTAGTGCGGCACCGATTTTCTTCC
>JAODAL010051791.1:0-26450 GCA_025379985.1 Phyllomedusa bahiana | reverse complement strand
CAATGCCAGCGGAAATATACGCTGGTTTCATGCCGCATCTTGGGGCGCGTCCGTTTGGAAAAAGGGGCCAAACCCTTTCCTAATTAAACGGAAATTTTTTGCGGGAACCCCTACCCGACTTTTGCCTTTTGGTACACAATGGGGTTTTTAAAAGGGGGTTTTAAAACATAGGTCGACAGTTGTACTGTCGACACCTATTTAAAAAATTGCCTTTACTCCACCAAGGATCCTTATCTTTGGTGGAATGTATCTTGCCTCTCCAGGATACGCCCCCAAAAAACTGGCTGGGTTACACTATTGCAGCCTTCCCACTGCGCCTTACTAGTATATATAAAAATTTATAGTAAAAAAATACTTTAAAAAGATTAGACCTTTTTGCTTAGATGTTTTTAACCACAAAAAATGATGTAAATGATCTGAAAAACAAATAAACAATAAACAATAAGATATCTCAGCTTCAACAATCAGTCAATCAAACCTTGTTGCTTTTTAAATTTTTGGCCCCCCTTTTCACACATTGCATTTTTCTTGTGTTTTTTCAACTGCATCAAAAACGCAAGCAATAAAAATCACATGCATTTTATAATTGACCCTGATTTTACCTGTGTTCCATATTAGTTATATGCAAAACTCCCTGCGCATAAAATGGAATGCGTTTTTTTTTACGCAATTGAAAAAAAGCAACAAAAATGTAATTAGTGAATGCAGCCAAACAATCTAAAATCAATACAAAATCAAATATTTATATCAAAACAACTTTTTCAGTTTGACAATTATTTGTACTATTTTTGTTTGCTAAATAAGTAATAGACTAACAATGAAACTTTTTAATTTGACCTATAACTTTATTTTTTGTAAATTATACACAGTCGAGGCCATTATTTAAAGCATCATAAAAATGGCTTTTTTCCCTATATCGAATTGCACGTGTATTGCTTTAAAGGGGTTAAATAAAACATGAAAATTTTAAAATAGTTATCTAGTTCCTGGGAAGGGTATGTGCTGTGCATCCCTAAAATTTATTAAAATAGATGAGTTTGTTATTAGTAAAATGCTCAAAGGTCATCATTGTAAATCCTCTGTGTTTTTTTTCTGGAGCTACAGTATGTTAGTAGTCATTAGGTATCAGGTGGGATTTAGAATATATTCCCTAAGCATCATTAGCTATTACGAAGCTATTACATCTAGGCAGCTTCAGTAAACAGCTTGCTCCGCTCATAGAGTAAAGTATAGAAATGTTATCTCCTGGTATTAAAAATAGAGTTCATATACTAAAGATATTAAAGACTTCAAGAGGTTATCCAACCTTTAAAAACTAAAACCACAGCAAATGTGATAAAAGAACAAAACAAACTATACTTGTCTCTCTAATTCAATAGTAGAAAGCATTTTGCACAGACGAGGGCCCTGTTGAAAACTGTCTGGTCTAAAAACCTTTGTTGCCCATAGTAACCAATCAGAGTGCCTTTTTCATTTTTTCAGAGCACTATATGAAATGACAAGGGCACTCTGAATGGTTGCTATGGGCAACAAAGTGAGTTATAGACCCAGACAGTTTTCATACATGAGGCCCTAAGTGTTAGCAGCAAACGTTTATTCCATAAAAAAAAAAAATAAATAAATCTGTATCACAGGCATAATATGAATCCAATAGAAAAATCTGACGCATTTCAGACTAATACCAGTCCTTGATGATAGTAATCATAGAAGCAGTATCCAATGTATCCAGTTTCCAATGAGTACCTGGTGAGAAGAAACTCCCTTCCCCTCATTAACATGATATAGACAAATATACACAAAAAAAATTATATACAATGGCTAAAATCTCTAATTAAAATAGAACTTTAGAAATTCAATACTAGATTCAATCTATGATTCATACCTGATATTAAGCTTGTGTCAAATAACCTTTCCTATTGAAAAGAGCCCGTTTACGATATCTCCTCCTCTTGTCTGTTTCTGCACCCTTTCTCTGCCAAACACTTGCAAGCCAGCAATGTTGCCATTCTGTATTAAATGCTTGGTAACATTAGAAACATTTCTGGTATCTGGTATAAGTTGTCATGTAAATGCTAGTAAACCAAATATTTCTGTGCTAGATAGGTTTGTTTTGTTAAATTATGACTTTTCTGTGGATTCAAAAAAGAAAAAAGGAGTTGATCTGTTCACCAGTGTAGATGTTGCATGTATCCTATGATTATCCGATCATCCAAAGACATCATAAAAAGAAAAATTTTTGGACCCGCACCAAAAAGGTCAAACTTAAAATCTGCACATTTTATTCCATAATAATGTTAAAAAACAAACATCTGATGCATGGTATGAATCCAATGAAAAATCTGATGCATTTCAGATTAGCAGCAGTCCTTAGTCATAGTAATCATGTTCACACAGCGTATTGCGACGCATACTGTGCACACTGCAATATGGCGGTTGTTTTAGAAGTATGCACTGGCCTGCACGTACTTCTAAAACACTCTGTGCTGGCTCCCATTGAGCTTCACTTTCCCCGGCGCGTAATACTTGTCAGGGAAGACGGCAGGTAATATTACTGTATTTGCTGGGTGTACTTAGCCATATTGTAGCACAATTACGTGCTGAAATACGCCCCACAAAGACCACATGTGAATATACGCTAATGAATACCTGGTAAGAAAAAGCTACCTCCCACTTATTGGTATGGTTCACCTACATATGCAATAAAACAAAATAGAAAATACAGATATAAATTCCAAAAGACAAATACTATAATGACAAATACATAATAAATTACATGTAGAAAATCTAAAAATTCATGATTTAATCTAATCTGTGGTTCATACCAAACAGAAATTTCTTATGTATTGAGGAGTGTTAGATTACAATCTCCACCCACTTGTTTATGCATCGTTTCAATGTAAAACACTTGTAAACCAGATATGTCTCCTTTATGTATATCCCTAAAGTGTTTTGAAATGTTAGAAATGTTTCTAATGTCATTAGACAATCTTCCATATATCTTTGATTCTATGTGTCGTACAACCAACATATGTAAAATTGCAAATAATGCATTTTATTCTGTTATAAACAAAACAGGACTCTCAATTCAAAAAGCCTTCTATATAATAGGTGTTTTCAACTACTAATCCTTCAATTACCTGTGTTTAAAAAAACACCTTGCAGCAAGATCAGCGGCTTATGCCACATTTAAAAAAAAAAAAAAAAAGAAACTTGCATAAGAAGCCATCTACAGTATGTTGTCTATTATGTACATTGACCAAGTTAGGAGAAAGCGTATTGTGCAATGCTGGCATTTTCCTAGTGGCAAACTGATATTCCATCGACAAGACCTGATGTAAGGAGAAATCCTGTGACAGTAATGATATGTATTTGTCAATAATAGCTCTCACTTGATTACTCTTGATATGACTTTTATTTGTTTTATTTTTTTTTAGTTAGATAACCCCTTTAATAAGTAACAAATTAAAGATTAGTCTGGCTCTAGAAAATAAATGTTATTCTTCATGTAATGAACAATACAGTTATTCCATCTGAGTCCCTGAACAATCCATTCACCTGTGTGTCCATCACTTGACCAGGATTGATTTTTATCTTCTAGGATGACAGCTGTAGCAAGGATACACTTATCAACAAGATATCATGGCACAGAAAGTTAGTGTGTGTTAAGAACAGATCACATGAAAAGATGTGATCTCACTGTCACGTTAAACTTTGCTTCATATGTAAATGATGAAGATTCATTTCACATGACAGCAAGCAGAGATCTTTAACCCCTTACGCCAACGCCTAAATGTATTAAAAAAACCCAAAAAATTTTTTTTTTAGTTTTTGCCCCTTTGGGTTTTAAAAATTGAAAATTTTTATTTTTTCAATATGCATTGTATGAACCCATTTTAAAACGAAAAGTTTTAATTTTTTGGGGGGAAAAGTTTAAGTTCACTTTAAAATTTCGATTTTTGTTTAACTAAAAAACAATTCGTTTTTTTTTTCAATTATTTAAAAACCATTAAAATTTTCATACTTAATAATTGTTAGTTATTCTACAGGTTATTACGGTTTTATGGGATACTAATTAGTGTTTTTTTTTGTGTTGTAATGTGTACACAAATATTTTTTACTTAATATTATTTTTTATTTTATTTTTATTCTTATAAAAAAAATTTACACCTTTTATGTTTTTTTACTTTTTTTTTAAATCCCATGAAGGGATTTACTTTTTTTTTTACACTTCGGAATGTATAAGCATATTTATATATGCTAATACATTATTACCTGTGTCAGACTGACACAGCGTGATCAGGGCGCTCATATTCTGACCTGTTTCCTGATTCTTTGGCTAGGTTAACAGGCTTAACTGCGGGACGTAAATTTCGCCCCACAATTACGCCTTTTGTGACGGGGTGGGAGCGGGGATGAGGGGGGACCGGCACTTCGCCGGCCATAGACAATCACTGCTAGCGGCGCGTATACGCGCTTAGAAAGTGACATGTCAATTATCTCCCCACCCACGGCTTCGCCGGTGAGGAGAGGAGACAAATCCATAGTTCTCTATGAAAACTGTGAATTCTGTAATGAATGGGGCCGTTTTCGGCCCGTAATTGGCGCACCTTCGGCGCATAATTTACGGACCGAAATATGGCCATTTTAAGCCTTTGTGAACATGGCCTTACACAGACAGCCCTGGGGCTACTCTAGGTCCCCAGGGCTGACTGTGCAGCCATTCCCCGGGCTCTGTTGGGTCACTGAGTGTCCTGATCACTCGACAGAGCATGGATACGCTTTGATTGCGCTGTGATGATGAACTGCGGCAATCAAAGGGTTAAAGCACTGGGAGCGAAGACGAATGACCTGAAATGCCCGCGGTCATTAAGGAGTTAAAACCATGAGTAATTGATATGGAAAGGGCATTGGCAATTTATATAAATCTTGATTAGAAGAAGAATAATATTTATTTTCTGAAACTGATGGGGAGTGTTACTAAAATATGTGTATTCGGTCATATTATAATCTTAGATATAATATTAGAACTAGAGAACAACATTAATATATTATCTACAAGTAATGTACTTTTTACTGAGAAAGTTCTGATATAACCATAGAAATGATCTAATATACAGCACTTTGTCGCAGCTAATAGTTATACGTCAATTTCTTGCCATGTATCATTTTTGCTTTGCAAACTTTGACATACATTGATGCATGGGTGGTATTAAAGTTAGCGATGCTTTGCCAAATCATTAAAGTGCTTAAAGAGAAGATGTAGACTATGATTGCTGCAAAAGATATGCTCCATAGCACTGTTCCTGTGGCAGAATTTTGATTGAGTGGAGAATAATAGATAGGAATCACCTTTTAATTTAATAAAAAAGGCAGATTGTGCAGTGCTTCTTTGTAACTGCTCTGGTAGTTTTAAAATTACCAATTAAAATGAATTCTGACTAAGCTGAAAATGTAGTTTTGGGCATGTAGAACCATAGCCATCTAATCACCATATTTTAACAGCAGAAGAATTGATGGGGGAAGTAGGTTATCCAGCTCTAGGGATGTATCATAAGGATACTTTATAGCTGAAAAAAGATGCAGTTCTCAAACTTAGAATGTTTGGCTTAGTCTACAGTATGTATCTTGCTTTACTACTTTTGATCTACTTATGGTATAGCCATGTTTTAATTCCATGCAGAAGCCACAATTCATCTTTTCCAGATTGCTAATCCAACAGATAATAAGGTTGGGTCACATGGTCTGGCAGCTGCATGTGGCTGAAACCAAGGCCGCACAAGTTTGCCAATGAAAAAAACAATATCACTGGCAAACTCTGATTATTAGTGTTGAGCGTTTAAATTTTCAACAAAGTGAAATCGGCACGGTTTTTATGTTGATCGGATTTTTTCGATCACGCAAAAAATTTAGGTTAAAATTGCGGGGATAATCTATTAATATTGCGCATTTTTAGCGCTTCCTGTCATTTTTTGGCGGCCAAACAAATCAGCTTACAGAATTTGACAGGGTGGCTGGGGGTTCAAAAGTCTGATGGGGTTGTATGGTTGCGATTGGCGGAAAAATCACATGACCCGTTTTACATAAAACCCCCTTTTGTTCAGATCATGTGTGTCTGTGTCCATAAGAGCAGGGTGGCCGGTCTCTCTCAAAACAGCTCAGCGAAACTTTCATTTATTCACCAAAAACATCTTGCTTTTAGCTGGGGAAATTAGAAAAATTTGGGAGTTTTGGGTTTGCAGATTTTAGTTATTAGGTGAGAATTTTAAAAGGGGCATTAGCGCTGTACAGCCTGGTGTGGAGGGGGGGGTCGGCGAACACAGAAAGAAGACAGGGGTCTTTAAAGGAGAGTGATATTGTGCAGCCAGGGCAGTGTTTAAGTTTGACCCTGCTTGGAATGGGTTTTTATTAAACACTTTTTTGGGCCGTTTTTTGGTAAAATATAAATTGTATGTTGTGCAGCTGGCACTTAAATTTGCAATATCATGCAATTTTGTGTCACCGTCATGGTGTATTTGATAGGTGGAACGGATACGTAGAAGGAGAAGTTACGAGTGCAAAACTCCAACTTTTATTATCCGTTACATTTCAGATTACGTGTTTTTTTCTCTTTGGCACAGGCCATAGCTTTGTCAATAGAGGCCACATTGCAGCTTTTATTTGAATTACTGCAATTTTGTAGTCACACAGCTGTATTGATAGGTGCAAAATACCTTTTTTTATCCATATAATCTTCAGATAGGTGTTTTTTCCCTTTGGCGCAGGCAGCTTTGTCCATAGAGCCACCTTGCACCTTAAATTTGAATACCAGCTATTTTGTACTCACCAGCAGGTGTTGTGTTAGGTGCAATACTCAACTTTGATTCATAGTATAAAATTTCAGTTAGGTGTTTTTTTATACTTTGGCGCAGGCCAGCTTTGTCCATAGATCCATTACAAATATAGTGGCACACTTAAAAACTAAGTATAAACATCAAAGGTTATATAGGTAATTTGAAAATGCTATTACTGCTAAGGGAAATATGGAAAACGGGGTCTCTTAGTTTACACAGTTTTTGATCAAAAATGTTTATGCTTGTTGTTGGATGTTTTTCTTAGTTTTTAGTGTGCCCGGATATTTGTAATGGATGTATGTTAATGCCTGGCCAGTGTGCTGCACTATGCTACGTTTTTCAAAAAGATGTTCTTGGATGTGATAAAGACCTAACAAAGTTTTGATGTCTATTTGAGGATTGGCAACCTTCTTTGGCTTGCTGCACTCCGCCCTACCTTCTTTTAAACCTGTCGCAGGAAATTCAGTTGCTACAAGTTCTTATTCACTCTTGAGATCGTTCAGGTGTCTGATTAGGCTCCTAGTGAGGTAAGGATGTTAGTGTTAGGGACTACCTGTATGGGTTCCTGTTGACGCTATTGGGAGGTGAGCTTAAACATTTTTAATCAAAAACTGCTGAACTAAGAGTACCATGTTTACATATTTTCCTTAGCAGGTAATGCTTTTTCAAAAATTTCCTATATTCCGTGGATGTTTTTACTTAGTTTTTAGTGTGCACTGATTTTTGTAATGGATTTATTTTATTGCCCTTGCCGTGGTTGCCACTTTGCTTAGGGTTTTCAAATGATGTTCTTGGAGTCGTGTGCACAGCCTAAATATAGTTTTGTAGTTCTATTTGAGGAATTGCAACCTATGGCTTGCTGCACTCCGCCATTCTTTTTAAAACCAATGCAGGGATATTCAATAGCAAGTTCTTATCATCCTTGGAGATGTTGGAGTATTGAATAGGATTCTAATGAGGTATGATGTTGTGTTAGGGAACTTTTTTTCACCCACCCCCTGTACTGGGATCACCTGATGGCTATTGGGAGGTGGCTTTAAACATTTTTGATCAAAATCTGTGAAACTAAGAGTTCAGGTTTTCATATTTCATTAGCAAGTAATGCATTTTCAAATATTCCTATATACCTTTGAGTTTTACTTAGTTTTTTAGTGTGCCACTCATATTTGTAGATGGATGTATGTTATTGGCCTTGCCAGTGTGCACCTATGCTTACGTTTTGTCAAAAAGATGTTCTTGATGTGCACAGCCTATCACATGTTTTGTAGGCTTTGTCCATAGAGCCACCTTGCACTTTAAAATTTGAAATACAGCATTTTTGTCAGTCACGCAGGTTAGCGGCCCCTAGTTTTTTCAATACCTTTGTACGACATTCTGACACCCCCCCCCACCCCCCCCCCCCACCCCCCCCCCCCCCCCCCCCCCCCCCCCCCCCCCCCCCCACCCCCCCCACCCCCCCCGTAGAAAAATTTTCTAGCAACTGTCTCTCGTTTGTCATTGCTGCAAAAAACACATTTTACTCATCCGTGTAAATTCTGATATTTTATTGAGTCATTGAATCTCAGTTTGGCGCTGATAGCGCACTTGTATTCATATTTTGTTTGGAAAACTTATCAATTTTCTAGTCCCTACTGGCTATTTGTAATCCTGGGACTGAAGGTGGATCCACTGTTGATTTGTCTTTACGGTGCTTCCACCTGACCGCATTTAACTGGTTTTAGCTAGAAACATTTCAGTTTCAATTCCTAGTTGGCTGTAGGAAATTTTGTGGAATTTAAGATGCTTACTGATTTGCCGTACTTTTAATAAGAGTAATATAATACTATTCATTACTTCTCAAAAATTTTTTTTCTTTCTGAAATGGAGCGGAAATGCAGGGTGGTAACGAGCAAGAGGGGGGGTAGTAAGGACTTGTGGAGGTAGATGGTATGAGAAAATGGTGCTCCTTTCCAGTGCTGGCGACACAACTCGCAACCAAGTGGTTCGTACGGTTGCCGGACCGCAGGCCTGTTATCGCTGGGTCACTGGGCCACATGATGAATCTCTAGTATGAAACAGCGTCGCCTATCTGTTCTTCAGTGGTTAATGCAACCTGGAATCCTGCAGGTCTTACCACCTCGTCCTAGCAGTCACAGCCAACAAATGTCGTCATCAGCAACTCTTCAGCATCAGTCAACATGAGCAGCCCAAATGTCCCACTCGTGTACTCCACCACTGTGGATAATCCATTTTTGAAGACCTCTTTGTACAAATGCGGTTGGGGTCAGATGGCATGTTAAAAGATCAGGAGGCCAGGAGGATGGATTTTTGTCTGCTCTGACGCTTCCTTAGTACTGATGCCATCAGAGGAGGAGAAGGAAGGGTCTAATCGGAAAATATCCGGGAGGTCGGCAACGCCTTGCAGTCCCTTTGGAGTAGTAGCCGCAGGCTCCTGGATTGCAGAATGTCAGGAGACCAAGTAACTGTGTTGATGATTGATTGAGACGGACATTGCGGATCGCATACATGGTTTCTTTTCAGCAGAATTTGCTTGTGGGAGCGCTTCAGCACTGGACGAGGAGGATGACAATGGGGTTCAGTGTCAGGAAGGGTCCCGCCTCAAAAAAAATGGGTGAGGCGCGGGTAGCAGAAATAAGAGTACCGCTAAGATGATTCCGGCCAGCCACGGTCAGCGGAAAAACACCCGCTCCTCGCTCTTCGGTCAAAAAGGGTCCACGGACCTCTCATAGGCTGGGCCTTTCTTTGAGCATGCCTCGCTGATTCACCCAGGAGATTGTCTTATGCGCCTTTTCCAGTAAAGCATCAGAGAGGCAACGAATCATTAGGTGTTTAAACAAACACCTAAATGTCAAGTCACATGCAGTAATGGCATCAGTTAATTGGAGGCAAACACTTGGCACCAAAAAAGGCCACACCGATTGCCGGGGCTTCCAAACCACTGGTCACACCTCTGTCTCCACTGCCTCCTTCCTCCGTCCACTCAGAGTCATGATTTCAAGGAGCAGTCCTCCGTTCAGCCTCCACCGTGCACCGAGTACCCCCAACACCACAAGAGAACCATCCTAACCACCTTCTCTTCCAGCCATTTTGTCGACTGAATCGCTATACAGGGCCAGTCTAGCATGCAGCCTTCTGTCTTCCAGGTTTGGGAGCAGAGAAACACTTTAACTAACCATCCCAAAGCCAAAAGCCTGTATTTCGGCATTGCCAGGCATATGGCCGTTGGTAATGTTGCTTCCGTGCTGGTGGGACACAGATGGGTGTCCGCCACGTCATGGCCCTTGCCTGCCCCTGTACCTGATGCCGAGCAGCTATTTCTTTGCCAGAAAAAACTTTCCTGCCTGGCCAGCCACGTTGTCATCTAAAATTTCAAGCTCGTTGTCTCGCTTCGGTGAGCCGGAAAAAGTCATTGACCACCGACACATGTGACTAGTAAAGCACGGCCAAGGCAGATCTTTCTCTTGGGACCAGCTCACTGGTGATGCCTAGGGTGGATGTCTCTGGTGGTGTCGTTGGCTCTCTGGCTCGGCGCCACGCTCTTCAAAAACGCCAGGGAATGGTTTTTTTTTTTTTGCAGGGTTCTTTCCACCAAGGTCCTCTGGTGGCAACACGTGCCAGAGAAAAAACCAGGCGTGTTTTGTGGCACAAATGAATTGTTCTTGGAGACGTACCCACCACAGGTCAGAGCTGGTGGGACGGCTCTCCGCAACGTGACCGAGCGTGGCTGGGTGACAAGAACCTTGTGACAGGCAGGTGGTGTGCGATAACGGGCGAAATCTGCTGGGCCGCCTGAGAAATGGTAGGCTGGAGCTATCACTTGCCTGGCACATGTTAATGAACTCGTCTGTCCAAAATTTATAAAAGCGCTACCGGGGTCTGGACTGCCTGGCTGAGGTAGGTTCGAGGTTCTGAGTTCGCACTTCTGCCGTTCGCATACCTGCTTCGTCCCGCCTGCTGAGTGCAGCGGTTCAGCTCGGTCTCCCCGTTACTCACCGGTAAACCGTTTTCATGTTTGACAATGGCAAAACACGCTGGAATTCCAATCTCACATGCTCCAGCGATTGTGGCAGCAGCGCAATGCCATTAGCAGTAAGAAGTGACACATGGCCGGACAAGCAGCGGTGCGACCTCGGGGTGTTGTGGCCACGAGATGGAGGCAGGGAATGAGCTTCTGCCACCTTCCTTGCCTGTTTGAAAGAGCCACCAAAATGGTCAGTGTGGACTATGCCCTTGTCAGCATGACCATTGTGGTGTGATCTTGAGTTCTGGATACGATCGTTGGACACTCTGAAAAGCAGGTCCCACCTGCTGAAGCGGAGGAGGAGATGGACACTGATGCGGACACGGCGCCTTTCTAGCCGTCGTATTCCACATGGCCCGACAGTTTCCAATTTTTTCGGTCTTTCATTAGGCAGTGGTTACGGGTCACTGGGCTAGTGCAAGGCGGGCTCAGCAGCTATCAGGGTGCTTCAATATAACCAAAAAATTAAAAAAACCAACAAACACATCCACAACAAAATTGGGCAAGTCAGAGATGTGTTGAAGCCGTGCTGGAGGAAGCGGTGGAGGTGGAGGTATTCCTGGACACCGTCGTTACCAGACATCCCTGCCTTGAAAGTGGTTGGCGCGAATTTGAGGCGGGAGGAGGAAGTTGAGGAGATCAGTTTGTATGCCCTTCGACCCTAGAGGCTTGGGAATCAAGGCCCCGATCACAGAGTGCTTGGATGCTTCATTTCCTACCAAATGATCTTCGCATTATGGCCTATCAAAATGATACAACAGTTACTGGGTGGCACCTCTTCACTGGATCACCGTACAAAACAAAACTATGCACTTTTCTTCACACCACCCAAATATAGTTTCAAAATGCTGGAAAATGGAGACCTTGCTGAGTGATTCAACTGGAGACATCTGTTTCGTCTGCATTTTACGTTATTCAAATGTCAAACGGTGGAACGTCAGCAACGTTGACAGCAGTAGAGTGCCAAGTAGCGCTGCGGCACAGTCAGCAGCAGCAGGCGATGTTGCTGAAGCCTAATGGGTGTCCTCTGGCATTCTTTATTTACCACCCACTCAACGCAAATTTGTATGGGCAGGGCACACATACAACACACAGCGCCAGCTTAAGATCATGGTGCACGAACTAGCTGGTCTCAACACGTATGGTTTTGCATGTGTTCCGGACCAATGATTCTGGGATCTAAATGGATATCGAATGTCCGTGATGGATGTCAAGGCACATTGAGGTGTTGTCTTGCCCAGCAGCCAGCGTCATATCTGAGCGGACCTTCTGACAGCAGGTGGAGTCTTTGCAGACAAACGCAGCCGCGCTTTCTCTCAGATACATGTGGATCGTGTGACATTCATCAAGATGTATAAGGCATGGATCTCTGTTGATGTGTGGCCAATTTCGCTGTGGTCACACGATTAGTTGATGGTCTTACTTCTCATTCCTCTTCAAAACTGATAATGGTCCTTTTGAAAATTGTTTTTTTAAATGGATCATTTTCTTATCTGCATTTTTATTCTCTTTTTCCCAATCAGTTCTTTTGCTGTTTTGCTGTGAGGGTGACTGTAAAGACACAAAGGTTTCTTGACAAAAACCGTTAATTCCATTTTACTCTTTATCTTTAGAATTTTTCGCTTTGACAAGGGTTTTGAGATCATGTTGCTGTGTGATTCAGCTATTATTATGGTCCTTCGGATGAACAGAAATGTGGCTTTAAGTGGCATTTCTCAGTTAACAATTTGTATTAGTGGCTGAGAAGTATATTTGTAATTTTTTGGGGTCATGTTGCTGTGAAGATACAGCCATAATTTTGTCCTTTTGGAACATAGAAATGTGCTTCTTTGTCGGACAATTTCTCACTCTCAATTTTTCACCGTGGCTGAGATGATCATTTTTATTAATTTTTTTTGGGTCTGTGCTTTGAAATGCAGCAACTAGGTACTGCAGGTTCATATTCTAAATCAAAATGTGTTTTTTTACAGTCATTTGTACTTCAACTATTGGTCAAAAGTGGAGCTAGGGTACTTGTTTTTGAATTTTGGGGGCTTTTTTTGCTGGAAATGAGCTATACTACAGTCCTGTCTCAAAAAAAATATGTGTATTTTAACAAGGACATTTGTCTTCACATTGTCAAAATGCTAAAGGTCAGGTTTTTTCTGAATTTTTTGGGGTTTTTTGCTGTGAAATGCAGCGTTATATACATGTCTGTTATAAAAATGTGGTTTTTAACAGACATTTTCTTCTTTACAATTGTAAAAGTGGTAAAGGGTATGTTTTGATTTTTTTGGGGGCATTTTGATTGTGTTGAAATGCAGCTATATAAGGTCCTATTCTAAAAGAATGTGTTTTTTACAGGACATTAGTTCTTCACAATTGTCAAAAGTGGCTCAAAGGGTCATGATTTGGAATTTTTGGGCATTTTGGCTGTGAAAGCTAGCTATATACAGGTCCTTTTATTAATAAAAAATGTTTTTTATAGGATCATTTTTTATTCACAATTGGCAAAAGTGGCGCATCTCTTGGGTCAGTGCTGGGGTTATTTGAATTGTTTGGGGGCATTTTGCTGCTGAAAATGCGCTTTATATCAGGGTACTTTTGTAAAAAATTTGGGGTTCTAACAGACATTTGTATTCACAATTGTCAAGAGTGGGTTCAAGGGTCATGTTTTGAATTTTTGGGGGATTTTGTTGTGATAATGCAGCTATGCTTACAGGTCCTATTCTAAAAAAATGTGGTTTTTAACAGACAAATTTGTCTTCACAATGTTAAAAGTGGGGCTCAAGGGTGAAGGTGCTGTCATTTACTGGAATAGGTAGGAACACTGTTAATGGACTTTGTTTTGCATAAAGATCTTTTAAATAGTAGTATAATCCCTGTAGTGAGACACCCGATTTATTTTTACAATTAAAAAAAAAAGAGAAACAAAAAGACTTGGGTGGATTCCATCTATTTTAAATGTGTTTTCTTAGAATTAAACTACTAAAAAATGGCAAAATAGCTGATTTCAAATTTTCCTATGAATTGTACACAGGGAGGACAGGATAGATCTTGATACAGGATGTGGTCTACCCAGGACAGGTCTTAGTCAATGTCCGTTCAACTAAAATGGTCGGTTCAAAGACTCCTTTTCCCTGGCAATTTTTATTCTGGTTTACTGTGGTACAGAACATGGTATAGTCAAGGTCAAGTTCAACAAATGGTGGTTCAAAAAACTCCATTTTTAATTCTGGGCGTCAGATCTGGTTTAATGGTCTATTCTGTGGTACAGTTACTAGGTCCAGGTCAAGTTCAATAAAATGGTGGATTTAGAAGATCTTTTTCAAGAGGTTTTTAAATATGGGGGTCATGCAGGTTTTGGGTTCATGCTGTGCCCAGGAAGGGATTGTCTATGTCCAGTCAACTAAAAATGGTGGTGTTAATGATCCTTTTACCAGCACTTTTGAATGTGGGTCAGACTGGTTTTAGGGTCATGCTGTGGCCAGGACAGGTATAGTCAATGTCCAGTTCAACTAATATGGTGGATTTAAAAGACTCATTGATTTTCTATGGCACTTTTTTTAATATGGGGGTCTATGCAGGTTTGGGGCTCTTTTGCTGTGCCAGGACAGGGATAGTCAATGTCAGTTTACTAAATATGGTGGTTGAATGGATTTCCTTTTTCCGGCACTTTTTAAATGTGTGGGGTCATTGCTGGTTTGGGGCTCATGCTGACGTTCTCAGGGATCAGGGGATATTCAATGTCCAGTTCAAGTAACATGATCGTTCACAAATCATACTGCCTTCTGGACTTTTTAGTTTGGTGGGTGATACGGGAGGGTGGGAGGACGGTTTAAGGGTCATGTGTGGTACAATACAGAGGATAGTGAATGGTCGACTGTAGTGACGTTTATTTCTGTGGCTTTATACCTAAGTGTGTTGCTAAGTGTAGCAGAAGTATCCATTGACTGTTGTGGATGTCTAATTCCAGCTTCTCCAGCCCTATGTTTGGGTGAAATAATGAAGGTGTGTTCCTTCCTTAGACTTTTAATAGGTCATCGTCGATAATCTATTTATCGGACCTATCGGGATATTCGTCTGGGAGTAATGCCGATTTTTTCGACTATCGACCCGATGACGATAGTCGACGTAATCGCTCATCACTAGTCATTAGCTGTCTTATGTGTGTTCATGAACATGCCGATGCTGGACTGTGTAACCCTAGCCTTAGGCTCATTTCACAGTCCACTTGTGTCCTACAATTGATGTATGCCCAAGGACAGCTTCCTCCACACACACCGAATTTATCTATTATCTAAGCATATAACAAAAGAGTGTTCTTTTGGCATACCCCTGCCTTGTCTCTGCATACTCTTTTTACAATGTTTGAAATATCCTAGTATCTACCCTCTTACACTGCTTTTACATTAGTGTATGGAATATTGTAGTAGACTACCCTTTTGAACTCCTATTACACAAGTGTATGGAACATCATAGTAGGCTACCCTTTTACACTACTATTACACTGTTGAATGGAAAATTGTAGAAGACTATCCTATTGTACTACTATTATACTTCTTTATGGAATATCAAAGTAGACTACCTTATTACTCTCTTACACTACTGTATGGAATATTGCAGAAGATTGTCTTATTACACTACTGTATGTAATATCACAGTAGACTACCTTATTACATGCAAATAATATTTTTAAGAATAATATGGCATGCAATATTACCTTTTGTGGAATTCTTGACTAAATCATTCTATTAGCATCTTTTGTCAATATGATGTTAAGGAACTATCTGGAAAAATTGAGATCTTACTTATTCTTAAGGCCAAGCAGTATACTGGAGAATTGAGAGCCTAAAAAAACCACTTCTACTTCTTCCAAATTTATTTTGCTTTTCCACCATAGAACACTGTTTAAATTGGATGGATATATGTAAGTGAAATCCAAATGTCATTATTACCTTCTTTGTTATTAATAATATAACGTCAGAAGGCAGACCATCTGATGGTCCACTTCTGGGGCGGCCGCGGGTTGGTATTTTTATGATGGAAAAGGACTGATATCCATGGACCTTCACATCCTGATAATATCACACTGTAGCTATTGGTTTTACCTTGGCTGGTTCTAAAAATAATTTGTTCTTTTTAGATATTTAATAAAAGATAAAAACAAATTGACATGGAGTCCCCACATTTTTCATAATCAGCCGAGGCAAAACTGGAAGCTGCAGGCTGATATTATTAAGATAGGAAGGTTCATTAATATTGGTCCTTTCTCACCTTAAAAATGCAAGTCTGTAGCTACCCCAGAAGCAGACCACATTAGATGATCCACCTTTTGACAGAAATCTCAGTCCTCCCAGTACCCCTGGTGCATTGGGTACTGGTCTAATAGTGACAGTGGGTTATTGTCAGCTTTGTGGTGATGAAAAATACAGCTGGTTAACACCAAGCCCCAGCGATAATAAAGAGGCATCCGTCAGATGTCTTTATTACTAAAACTGGTAAAACAATCACAGAAACAATAGAAAAGAAACAAGTAATTTCAATAAACTTTCTCTGACACCAGCGCTCATTGACCACTTTACTAAGGAAATAGATGCAACACTGATCCAACATTGTCAAACGAATCCGATATTATTCATATTAAACTCCATCCTCCTATGGAGCTCAGTAGAGGATCAGAGGCTGTGACTGATCTTCTGGGGTGAAGCAGATAAAGTATAGGTCACAGCTGCACCACAATCTCTGGGGGTTTGATTCTCTGTCTCCCATGAGGAGATTGTACCTGTAAACTGTTGCCTGTACCCCCTCTTTTACCCAACCATTGTGTTATGTCAACTGCCAAAACAAAATACAACCCCAAATAACACTCTATAACGCTCTTACCACTGCTAATTGCCCCCTACTCCACCTACCACCCCATGGAGAATTTGCACAGAGGTGGATAACAGCTAAGGAGGTGCTGGAAAAGTAAGGATTTTAAAATGTTTATGTGTTTAATTCTGCAGGGACAAGTCGTGACTAGAAAAAAGTCATCATGGCGATCTGGAATAGATAGTGAAGAAAAGGGAAAGAGAGCCACTAAAAGTAACTGCACTGTAATCACTTTTATATCTTAAGAGCATCTGCATACAACTGGTAGCTACCACCTTGTGGTCACTCTATGGCGGTAATACATATCTGCAGAGTGTCTGTTTACAGCTGGAATATATCACTATATGGGCACTATATAGCAGGAATATATTTCTTCAGAGCCTGTGAAAAATTGGTATTCACTGCTATAGGGTTACTATATGGCAGAAATATTGGTAGGGTGTAATAGTTTACAGTATCTAAAAAAAGTGAGTACATCCCTCACATTTTTGTAAATATTGTATTATACTTTTTATGGGTCAACACTGAAGATATGTCACTTTGATACAATGCAAGTAGTCAGTGTACAGTCTTCAAAGTCTAAACCACTGGCAACAAAGTGAACACACTCCTGAGTAAAAATGGACAAATTTGGCCCTTTAATTTTTTTCACCATTATTTTACAGACGCCTTAACCTTTTGGCAGGATTTTCATAGACCCTTCACAGTTGAATCCACTAACCTCTTTATTTTCCCCAAAGTTTAAAGCGGGTGGTGGATGTCAAAACCTTGCATCCTCCACCTCTTTTTGAGGGGGCCGACAGATGCTAAAGGGAAAGGTCTGGAGAATGTTTGGCCGCCAGCCCCTTATCCTCTTTTTCTTTAGCATGGCAGTGGTTTCTTTTTATAAAACCCAAAAATACCCTTATTATGAATTTCTTTCATAGCCCCTTTTTTTTGGTCTCCATGAGTTTCCCACTTCTCATGTATAAACTTATTTGTAGGAAATGAGAAAACCCTTTTTAAACTTTTTTTTCTTTTTTTAAAACATATTGAATTTTAAAAACAGCACATCTAAAAAGATAGAAAAAGGTGCGAATTTAAAATGCAACAGAAAGTCCTTATTCATTAAGCATGACAATGAGGTAAGCTGGGACAAAAGCCGCTGAAACCCTGTGAAAACTTTTCGAAACTGGTTCTTTCCAAGCATGCCAGTAAGGTAAAGGGGTTTTCCTTATATATGCTTCCTTAAACGACTATAAAAAACATATCATTAAAAAAATTTTAACTCTAGTTTTTCATTTAACCCTTTTGGACTAAGAGCATCTAATGTAATTATCCAAAATATTTCTCTTTTAATTAGATCTTTACTTGTAACTGTACCAATGTGCGATTTTGCACCAATGTGAGATTTTGCTACAAATTAGTAGTTGTCTTGTTGAAATACTGCACTGAACAATACATTATTTTATTTAAATACTTATTTATAGTCCCCAGTAATGCTGCTATTGTGTTAACACTGGTCTGCTGTAGGAAGCTGGGCATGATCCTGTTGACTGGTTTTCTCAGGTTTTTGCATTAATTTTGTGCTTTTTCACTAGCTTGGTTTCAAATCCAGGGGCATGTCTCTCCTGCCAGTAGGCGGGTCTTCCCTCACTGAAGACTGGTGACATCATCACACCCCCTCCCTGCTTCCTGATTAGTCATCATCATCATTTGTGAGAGGTGTGGGAGAGAGAGGATGTCACAGCTCTGCAGAACTCCTGCACTGGTCAGTTCTCATGCCTGCAGAGCTGTCACCTCCCTCCACCCTCCACAAGCTCCTTGTAATCAGAACACCTGTATTGCTGTATTCAGTTACACATACAGCCCCTTAATATTACAGAAAGTGACATCTTGTCATTGTGTCTGGCAGAGTGTATTATATGTGTGTTATATGGGTGAGGGAGAGGAGCAGAGTGTACTATATGTGTGTTATATGGGTGGGGGGAATAGAGTGTCTTTTATGTGTGTTATATGGGTGGGGGGAATAGAGTGTCTTTTATGTTGGTTATATGGGTGGGGGGAGTAGAGTGTATTATATGTGTGTTATATGGGTTGGGGAGCAGCGTGTATTTTACAGTGGGGAAAAAAAGTATTTAGTCAGCCACCAACTGTGCAAGTTCTCGCACTTAAAAAGATGAGAGGCCTGTAATTGACATCATAGGTAGACCTCAACTATGAGAGACAACATGAGTAAACAAATCCAGGAAATCACATTATCTGATTTGGAAATAATTTATTTGTGGAAAATAATTATTTTGTTACCTTCAAACAAGCAAGATTTCTGGCTCTCACAGACCTGTAACTTCTTCTCTAAGAGGCTCCTCCACTCATTACCTATAGTAATTGCACCTGTCTGTATTTGTTATCAGTATAAAAGACACCTGTCCACAACCTCAAACAGTCACACTCAAACTCCACTATCGTGAAGACTAGTGTTGAGCGATTATTATCGACAAAGTTGAAATCGGCACAGTTTTTATGTTGATCGAAATTTTTAGATCATGCAATAATTTAGGTTAAAATCTGTGCATCATCTATTAAGATCGCGCCATTTTCATCGCTTCCTGTCATTTTGGCGGCCAGCAATCGGGCTTACAAAATAGAGCAGGGTAGATGTGGTCTGACGGGGGATGGTAGGGTTGCGATTGGCGGAAAAATCACTGACCTCTTTTTACAAGACGCTTTTCCTGTTCGCCTCAGTGCCCAACATCTCAGAGCGAAGGACATCGCTCGTTTTTTCCAAACACTAGCGAAATTTTTCTTTTCTTCAAAAGGAAACCCTACATTAGCTGTGATCCTTACAATTTTTTTAGTTAAAATTTGGGAAGATTTTAGTATTTAGCAGAAAATTTTTAAAGGGCTTTTCCGCGTAAAGTCAGGGGGGGGATCAGGGGGGGGGGGCCCAGGGGGTCAACACAAAACAAGCTCTTAAAAAGAATAGGGAAAAAGTTCACCAAGATTTTAGTGTGACTTTTGAAACGCAATATCTTTATTTTAACATTTTTTATTTGAAATATTTCCTGGTTTTTGGGCACCGAATTTAAAGGGAAATTATATCTTTTCTGTAACTGCAGGTCCTTTGTTGGGGTGCAAAACTCCACTTTTTTTTACATAACATTTCAGTAGGGTTCTTTTTAAATTTTGCCCTTTCCATTTGTTATATACCCACCTTGCACTTAAATTTGAATCCACCAATTTTTAAAAACCAAGGTGAATTGAAAGGTGCCAAAAATATTTTGATTAATGAATACAAAACAAAAACGTTTTTTTTCATTTTGCCGCCGGATTTGTTATAGATACCTTGACTTAAAAGGGGGTTGTTTTTCCCGCTAAAAAGAATAGCTTTAAAATTGTAGGGAACACAAAATAAAACTTTTCCCAAAAAAATTTTTTCATTGTTTCCGTTTTCCCTAAAGAGATACAAATGAATTTATTACCTCCATGGGTATTTAAATTCCCTCATAAACCCACCTTAAACAAATCCCCGGGCTGTTTGTTCTGAGATAACAAGAGGGTCATCCACAAAGGTCGCATGTCAGTCAATGCCTGGTGCCCCAGTAAAAAGCTTGATTTTTTTCAAGGTAAACGCTTGTAATTAGGGGTTTTGTTTTGGGGATCAGATAAGAAATCCCCAGAGTTTGAAAAAGCTAATCTAATTTTTTTACATCTGAAAGCCGGATTTGCTGTACAGCACGGGGTTTATGCAAATTTGTCTAACCAGGAAGTGACAGAGAATTTCTTTCATGCATTTTTTAAAAACCCCGGGGGGGCAACTCCTTAAATTTTAAAACCAGCATGTATACACCCCAGGTAATTGAAAGTGCCAAAAATACCCTTTTATTATACGAAAACATAACAAAGTGTTTTTTCTTTGGCCAAACAGCTTTGTTCATTGAGGGGGCCTTTTCATTAAATCTGAATCCAGCAAATTTTTAAATCACACAGGTGAAATTTAAAGGTGCCAAAAATATTTTTTATTTATGAATAATAACAGATCGTGTTTTTTGACTTTGGGGCACTACAGCTTTGTTAAATTTAGGGAGCTTGATTTAAATCTTAACCACAATTTTTTTAGTCACCACAGGGGGAATTGAAAGGTGCCCAAAAAAATTTTTGTATTATAGAATACATAACAATACGTGTTTTTTGACTTTGGCGCACTACAGCTTTTTCATTTTGGCACCTTGCACTTTAAATTTTAAACCAGCAAATTTTTTAGTCAACCCCCAGGTGAAAAAAAGGTGCCAAAAAAATCTTGTATTTTTTGAATACATAACGATCGTGTTTTTTTGACTTTTTACCATCCCGGGTTTGTTTTAAGTACCTTGCACTTAAATTTTAATCCACAATTTTTAGTCACCACAGGTGAAAGAAAAGGGGCCAAAAATACTTGAATTTACGAATAAAAACGATACGTGTTTTTTTTACGGCCCTAAGCTTTTTTCTTGAGGGAGCTTGCATTTTAAAACTGAATCCACAATTTTATATCACCACAGGTGAATTGAAAAGGGGCCAAAAATATCTTGTATTATTGAAAACATAAAAGATCTGTTTTTTTTTCTTTTGGGGCACTCGCTTTGTTCATTGAGGGAGCTTCCTTTTAAAACTGAAAAAGCAATTTTTGTCACCCAGGGGAATTGAAAGGCCCAAAATATCTTGTTTAACGAAACAAAAACAATACTTGTTTTTTTGACTTTTGGGGACACAGCTTTGTTCTTGGGTTCCTTGCACTTTAAAAATTTTAATACAGAATTTTATAGTCACCACAGGGCAATTGAAAGGGGCCCAAAAATATCTTTTTATTATACAAATACAAACAACGTGTTTTTTTTACTTTGGGGCATACCTTTTTTCATTGAGGCAGCTTCACTTAATTTTAAAATAGCAATTTTTTAGACCCAAATGGAAATTGTAGGGGCCAATAATACTTGTATTATCCGAATACATTTCAGATCGGTTTTTTCACTTTGGGCAGGCCGCTTTGTTATAAATCACTTTTCAGTTAATTTGAAACCCCAATTTTGTTTGATTTGAGGGGGTTTTAGAATAGCTGTGATTTGCCACTTTTTTTTAAGAGATTTTTCCAAAACTCTTCCATCCCTTCTAAATTTTTTTTTATTTCTGAACATGGACAAAATGCAGGGGGTAAGCGACAAAGAGGGGGGTAGGAAATGGAGGTAGAGGTACGAGAAAAAGGGGTGCTCCTTCCATGCGGGCACAACACACATGCCAGCGGACCCCGCCCCATTTTCGGAAAACCGTAGGCCGTCCCCCGGCTGGGTCAGGGCCCTGGGGAATCTCAGTAACGAACAGCATCGCCAAATCTGCCCTTTCGGGTGTTTTTTGAAAACCCATTCCAGAAAGTTTTACCCCCCCTCGTCCCCCCCCCATCACGGCCAAAAAAGCCCGTCAATCACAAAACCCACTTTCCGTCCAACATGAAGCCACCCCAAAATGTCAACTCGTGTCCCCCACCACTGTGGAAAAATTCCATTGTCTGAAGCCCCCTCTTTGATGAAAAAATCCCGGTTGGGGTCAAAGGAAATGTTAAAATCAAGAGGCCAAAGGGGAAAGATTTTCTCTGCCCCTGACCCCCAATTTTAATGTTTCCATCAGGGGAGGAGAAGGAAGCCAGCCCAAGGGGCCAAAAATCCCGGGGGGTTTCGGCAAACGCCTTTCCCAGTCCCTTTTTGCTTGTCCCACAGCTCCGGATCAAATTGTCAGGACACAAAGTCAACTGTTTTTTAAAGATGATAATGCCACTTTTGCGGATCCAACTGGTTTTTTTCAGCAAAATTTTGGGCTTGCGAGCGCTTCATCACGGGACAAAGGAGGAAAAACGAATGGGTTATGTCAAGGGGTTTCCGCCTCAAAAAAGGAAGGGCGGTCGAAGAAGCCCTGCTGATATTTTTCCGCCACCCAAGGGTCAGAGCAAACCCCCTCCTCGCTTATCCCGTCAAAAAGGTCCAGGCCCCTCTAAACCGGGGGCCTTTTTGACCCAAGCCCCTGATTCCCCCACGATGTCATATCCCGGGCCAAACCGTAAACAATAAGAAAGAGGCAAAAACCCCTTAGGTTTTAAACCCACCACCAACATTTTTAGCCCACATGCAGCGAATGAAATGAGTTGAAATGGAGGCAACCATGGCCAAAAAAGGCCAACCCCCCCGGGCCCCCCAAAACCACTTTTCAACCCCCTGCCCTCCGACTCCTCCTCCTCCCCCCCCACCAAGCTTTCCCCCACTGCCCAGGGTCCTCAGAGCCCAATGATCAGGGTTCAGCCTCCGTTCAGCCACCCCCGTCCTCAGTACCACCAGCACCCACCCAGAGACCCATCCTACCCCTTCCCCCCCCCCTTCCGCTAGTTTATGCCCCTGCACCCGTACACGGCCGGGTCTGCAGCCAGCCTTCTGTTTTCCATTTTTTTGGGAAAGCAGAAAAAAACATTTTAAAAACCCAAAAACCATCGCAAACCCAAAAAGCCTGAATTTGGGCATTCCAGGTTTTTGGCCTTAAAAAGTTCCCCTTTCTGTCGGGTTTTGACACAGATGGGGTTCCGCCACGCCCATGGCCCTTGCCTCCCCCCCAATACCAGAGGGCCGCAGGCATTTTTTTCCCCAAAAAAAGGCCGCCCTTTCCCCCCCGGGGTTCAGGCACAATGTCATCAAAAATTTTCAAGCGCTTTTGTCTGCATTTTGGGGCCCCCGGAAAATTTAAACTGACCACCGACACTTTGGACTAAAAGGGCAGGGCCCCAAAGGCCGCTAAAATCTCTGTGAAAGCTCACTGGTGAGCGGGGTGGATGTCCCCTGGGGTGACTTTGGCCCCTCGGGCCCTTGGGCGCACGCCTTCAAAACCCAGGGAGGGGTCCCGGGTTTTTTCCCCCCAAAGGGTTCCCCCTGGGGGCATCACGTCCCCCAGAGAAACCAGGCCTTGTTGAAATTAATCTTTTTTGGGAAAGACCGTCCACACACAGGTCGGGAGTTTGGGGCCCCGGTTCCCCCCTTTTCTTCTCCTTCCCCCTTTCCCTTTTTTCGCGAAATTTGCTGGGCCCCCCTTTTAAATCGGTAGGCTTTGGGGCACATCCCCTTCCTTCCCCATGTTTAAAGAACCTTGTCGTCCCCGAAATCTAAAGAGCTAAAACCCCGGGGCTGGACTGCCTGCGCGGAAGGGTCAAGTCTAAGTTTTGCAAATTCCCGCCGTTCCACCCCTGCTTCGTCCCGCCTGGGTTGCTTTTCAGCGTCAAACCCCGGCCCCCCAACCCGTCCCATTGTTGAAAAAGTGGGAACACGCTGGAATTCCACCCTCCCCCAAACTCCAGCGATTGTGGCACAGCCCGGGGAAAAGCCATTCCCCATTTCGAAATGGGAAAGGCCTGACAAGCAGCGGTGCGGACCCCCGGGGGGTTGGGGCCCCCCGAGAGTGGAGGCAGGTGAAAGACTCTGCACCACCCTTTTCCATTTTGAAGAAGCCAAACCCAAAAGGTCAGTGCGGGCAAGGGCCCCTTTTTGCAAAGACCATTTGGTGATCTTTTGTTCTGGAACGAAACGTTGGGGCCTCTGAAAAAAACCGGGCCCGCCCCGACGGAGGAAGACGGACACAGATGCGGACACGGAGCCTTTTTTTCTCCGCCCAAACCCCCAAGGCCCGACGTTTCACAATTTTTATCGGGCTTATTAGGGCCGTTTTCGGGGGGCCAAAGCAAATGCAAGGTGGCGCATCAGCTCTCAGGGGACATCATCTAGGGCCCAAATAGGGGTGTGTTTAAGCTGGGGGCCGGAGGGAGCGGGGGAGGAGGAGGAGGTTTCCCAACACCGACGTTTAAACCGGGCGTCCCCCGCCGGAAAAGAGGTTTGGGGGAATTTTAGGGGGAGGGGGAAGATGAGGAAGAGAGTTTTTCCCAGTGCCCCTTTGACCCCGAGGCCCGGGAAATCAAGGGTCCATCTCCCCACATGAGTGCTTGGATGCTCCATTTCTTCCCAAAAATCCTTTCTAAGGCCATCAAAATTTAACAACAGTCCCCTTTGGGGGGCCCCCCCCTCCGGGTCCCCGGGACAAAAAAAAACTCAGCACTTTTTCCCTTTCCCCCCACCCAAAAAGAGAGTTAAATGCAGGGAAAAGGAGACCTTTCGATTATCAACGGGGAAATCTGTTGCTTTTGCTTCACGTTTCCCCAAAAACACGGTGGGAAAAAACATCAGCGAAAAGTGACAGCATAGAGTGCCCCTGTACCATAACGGGAGCAGCACAGGCAAGGTGGGGAGAAGCCTAATTGGGGGACCTCTGGGGAATCTTTTTTTACCACCCACCCCAAAAGCATGCAAAAGCAGGGGACACATCCCAAAACACAGAGACCAGCTTTAAAACATGGGAACACGACTAAACTGCGTCTCAACACCCCCATTTTTTTGTATGTTTTTTCCAGACCCAATAGACTTTTGGGTATCCAAAATGGACGAATGGGGCCCCCAGCCCGGGGTCGCCACGCCCTAGAGGGGTTTTTCCTGCCCAGCACCAGAGTCCCAATCTTAGCAGACCTTTACACAGCTGGAGGCTTACCGACAAACCCCATCCAAAAGATAATCCACAATAAAAGTGGATCGGTTTTACTTTCATCAAGATGAATCCCGGGGAGGACTCTGATGATGTTGTTTCCCCCAAATTTTTCCAGGGCACCATTAGGGTTTCCCGGGCTCTTTTTACATTCCTCTTTAAACAGAAATGGTTCCCCCCTTGAAAAAATTTTTTTAAAATGATCATTTCTTACTGCAATTTTTATTCTCTTTTCCCCAACCCTTCATTTTTCTGGTTTTGCTGTGAGGAGGGGCTGTAAAAGACAGCCCGGTTTCATGACAACACCGAAATTCCCTTTACTCACTTTTTTCTTTTGAATTTTTTGCATTGGGCAATGGTTTTGAGGGCATGTTGCGTGAGATACAGCTTAATTATTGGGGCCTTTTGGAACAGAAATGTGGCTTTTAATGGCATTTCTTTCCCTCACAATTTTTTAAAAGTGGCTGAGGAAATTTATATTTATAATTTTTTTTGGGCATGTAGCTGTGAGTACAGCAATAACATGGTCCTTTGGAAAAGAAAAGGGCTTTTTTAATTGGGTTTCCCTCCACCCCAAATTTTTAAAAGTAGCTGAGAAGTCATATTTAAAATTTTTGGGGTCATGTATGTGAGATAAAAGCAATAAACATGGCCCTTTGGGAAAAGAAATGTGGCTCTTAAAATGGGGATTTCCTTTCCCAAATTTTTAATAGTGGGGGAGAAGCTTTTTTATAATTTTTTTTGGGTCTGCTGCTTTGAAATGCAGCAAAAAACTAAAAAGGTAAAGATGGGGGAATCGATTCCAACGAAGGAATTCGTTTTTGAATTTCAGGAAAACTTCGGTTCCCTAAAAGAAATCCCAAAATTTGGGGTGGGTTCGCGGGAACGAAGGTTTTGGGTTTTCATTGATAAAATGGGTGCCCAGCAAAATGGGGTTACCAAAGGGGCAAAGCAAATCTGGGGGGAAGAAGGGCATAGCCGCATGGGCATGTGCAGAATAAGCCAATCAGAGAAACCCGGCGGGATTCCCGTGACGTCACCGCACCCAAAAAAAGACCCAGGGGCCGCCGCCTTGGGGGCTCAAAAAACTCCCCCACTTACTGACAGGGAAGGTGCCTGCGGGTGAAAGCCCCTTTCTGAGAACTGATTTTTAAAACCCGCGATTTTTG